>CAOJBK011566376.1:0-11763 GCA_948294925.1 Codiaeum variegatum
TCCCTATCAATAATCCTATAACCATGAATAATCTTTAAAGTATCTGACCAAGGGCAATCTGTTACTCAGATTCTCAAACTCTTTGAGAATAGATTCCCTTATATAATACTTAAGGGATATATACATATTCGATACAATGAATGCTTCATTTAAAGAATATATATACTTTTAGCCAGTTGGGTTTTATATTTACAATCATATGACATGTATGCAACTCTAGGCATACACTATAAACAACATCTATTTTTCCTAAGTTGAGTTGTGATTTTGTATTTCTCCTTTGTTGGGCTTATTTTCTGCTTTGTCCTTTTAACTCTCGAGCCTTAGCCAAATTTTCTGTTATTATACCTACATTATTATGAAAACTTTTTTCAATACAAATCTATTAATATATATATTTTATACTATAAATTAAAATAATTTTTTTAAAAAAATTATTAGTTAAACTTGATCATAAAAAATGAAATTCCTAATATTTGTAAATGGAGAGAATACTTCATTATTTTGAATATAATTTTAAAGATGCAAACACAAATTATTTTCTCACCCTTCTAATAATTTTCTCTAAAATAGACACTTAAAAAAAATAGTAAAAGTTAAATTAGGGATTTTCCTTGATTTTTTTTTTGATTGATCGAGAGGTCCATGCAATGTCAAGGATATGATCACCGACATTCATTTCTAATTAGATAGTCATGATATGCAATGCTAGGCATCACTCACGACTTATGGGACTAAGTGTGTTAAAGGGTTTACACACTTAGAGAAAGAAAAGAGTTTTCTTTATTCCATTGCTAATTAGAACATGAACCTAGTAAGTCACACACCATAAAAATTTTCCCATAGCTTGGATATAAATTATATTAATAACTAATTAAAGAGTTTAATAAATTGTTAATGATAATTGAATTAAACTTGTAATTAAATTTACAAAGACCCAAACATATCTTAAAGTTTATTCACAAAAGGGATTATTTCAATTAAGTCATAATTTGTATGAGATACAAATAAACATGATTAATTGAAAAGGGGTTTGGATAAATAAAATTAATTAGGCTTAAGCATGAAATGTTTAACCTAATTCACATTAGATGTGTTTAATCGAGGATTAGAGGAATTCCTACTAACTATGCTCTTAAGCTTATTGACTAATTGACTAGTCAGATGAGTTAACAAGACACCTTTCCCATTCTCCTCCTCATTTTAAGGGAAAAGTGTAGAGGTTATGGGTATAAGAGCTAATAGGTAGCTCTTCTTTTCCTAAGATAAGTTGATGGAACTACTATTCATCTTCTTTAACCTTTAGAATTCTCTAAGTGTTAGAGAGAGAAAGCTTCTAAAGCCATACTAAATAGAGAGGAGGGAGTTTGCTTCTTTAAAAGAAGAGTTCTTCAATTACAAACTCTTCTTCTATTTCTTTGAGAAAGAAGTTGTGGAAGTTGAAAGGTCTAAAACTAATCCCATGCTCTCAAGCACTCAAGTAAAGGAGCAAAAACTAAGCTTTGTGCAAATAATGAGAGAGAGATTCAAGCTTCTTGAAGAGTTAAAGAGTTACAACCTTTGGGAAGGCTTTGGTGTGTCTCAAGCTAGAGGCTTCACACTTGGGGAGCTAAATAAAGGAGGGAATTAAGGTATTTGATACTTCTAAATCTTATTGGTTTTATATTGTGTTTTCCACATGAATTGGTATAAGTATCCTTAATAGGGATATGGTCTCAAACTTAGGTTTAGGCTTTCTACAAAGAGCTTTAAAAATAGCTAAACCTACTTTTAAAAGAGTTTTAACAAAATTTTAAAGAAATCAAAATTTTAGTTAGGGTAATGTTTCAAAGAGTTTGAAAAATTTCCTAACCCATTTTGTTAAAAGAGTTTTAACAAAGAGCTAAGTTTTTCAAAATTGAAATGCCAAAGTTTTCATTTTTGCTTCCGCTGTGCGACTCGTAATTTCCTTCAGTTATAGGTATGTAATGGTTATCATGTTTCTATATGCACATTCTCAACTTTGGCCTTTTATTTAGAATATATCACTTCCACTAAGATAATTGATTTTTAGTTGGAGAGTTTCTTCGAGTTTTTTATCAACTAAAGATGTTCTTAAATCTAAACATATGTATATGGGAGATGGACATTTTTTTGCGATAACAACCACGTAAATACATTGCATATATATAAATAATGTTTATTTAGTTATATGGTGCGGAGTATTTCGAGTTTGTCCTCTAATCTTATGTCACTTGAAACAATTTCAATGTATGGATGGTTAGTTATTGGTTTTCAAGTAATTCTCTCGAGAGGATATGTAATTGTTTATGGCTATTCTAGATGGTATGTGGATTACACGGAATAAAACCATGTGGAATTTTAGCCAAATGAGGTTATGTATCATGCTCATGCTTCACTATTACATGTATGATGTTAGGCTAGTGAAGGCACACAATTTCTGCAAAATGGTATTGTCCATGTGATGTGGAACTGATGATGAATGTAGATTTTGCTCAAAGAGAACAATATTAACAAGCATCAATTGGTGTGGATTTAAGGAATTATCAATGGGTGTTTTTACTGCCATGACTTCTCATTTGCCAATTTGTGGGTGATGTTCAAGTGATGAAAGCTATAGGTTTGCAAGAAGTGTTGTCATGAATTCACAAATTTTCTTTATAAGTGAAAACTATTCAGGTTGATTACTTACCTCTAGTAATAAAAGTACAACAATAAATCTTTCTCCAAAATCAACTTGGTTTAGTTATTTTTTGATATTTTAAGCTTATTAGGAGAAAATGTTATAGTTAATCATGTTAAAAGAGTTTTAAATGAGCTTTATCATTGTTTAACTAAGGATTTCATTCCTTTTACTAGCTATATGGAATGATTTGATTCTTTGTAAATTTTCATCCTTAATACTCATGTAAATGATATATCTCATAAATACAAGCTTCTATCTTATTTTAAAAAAAAAAACACATAAATATTACTAATCTTTTAGAAAGCTAAGGTAAAAGGAAAAGGCTTAAGCTTTGAAAAATAAAACTAAAAAGAAACACACATAATAAAAGAAAATTAAAGACAAAAACAATAAAAGGAAGAATAAAGTAAATAAATGGCAAAAATGGCTAAAAATGTATAATTAAAAAAAGTAAGTAATAATTTTGCTTAAAAAAAGAATAAATATATGTTAAAATTTTAAAATTTTTTTATGCAAAGTTTTAAAGGTTAACTTCATTTCATCAAATTAAAAAGAAAAATAAAAGGACCAACAACTCTGTAGAGCATTAAAAGATCTCAATTCTAAAATAAAATCATAAATTAAGTTTTAATAAAGCTTCAGGATTCATTTTGGGTATGAGGGCTAATGTACTACTTTATATGCTTGGATTTCTTCTTATTCAAAACTTCAATGCACTCATAGTTGCCCCTTTTTATCTCATTAACCCATGAAGTTACTAAATTAAATTTAATATTGAGCCACTTCACGAGCATTCATGTTCCATGATTTCGTTGGATTTTTACTTATCATATTAGAAGGGTTAGGATGATCACCATCAATTTCTCATCTCCCTCAAATAGCTCAACTTAACACTTAGAAGTGAAGGAACTGTTCTTATGCACATCACCTTTCATGTGTACTAGATTACCTTTATTTGTCATGATAACATCAACAATAATAATTGGAGTAATAATCTCTTATCATGGCTCAAGTTATCATCATATAGTGCATGTGTATCATCTTCTACATCATATGTGGCAATATTTGTAGGCTATAAAGAATTGCATCTTGTTGAATCATCAGGTGTTAATGGGAGCAGGTTGCATAATATCTTGTAAGCTATCAATAGGCAATTCATTATCCACCCTAATATCAGTAGGTGTAGTAGATTACATAACTTCTCCCTCCTTGGAGGTCCCAATGTCTCTACCGATATGATATAAAATTTTCTCTAAAATTTAAAGATATAGTATTTAAAAGCCTTTAGTTTAACTTACTAGGGTGGAGCTCAACTTAATTTTGAATCATGTTCAAAATAGCCAAAATTATTTTGAGGAAATTACCTCTTTATTCCTTTTTTTAATGTTATAATAATTATGGCCAAGTCGATTAAAATATAAGCTTCTAAATCATGAATAAGAATTTTATTAGTGATAACTTCTAGAGCATTAACAACTTCTTATCTAGTCATGGTAAAGATTCTAGCCTATGTTGGTGGCCTAAACTATGACCTTCTAATCTACTCATA
Source organism: Codiaeum variegatum (assembly GCA_948294925.1). Lineage (NCBI taxonomy): Eukaryota > Viridiplantae > Streptophyta > Magnoliopsida > Malpighiales > Euphorbiaceae > Codiaeum > Codiaeum variegatum. The sequence continues at coordinate 4,236 of CAOJBK011566376.1, forward strand.
CCTCTTCTAACTATAGTAGTTCTTCCCCTTCCTTTACCCTAACCATATATACCTCTAACCCTACTTGCCTTTGAAGCTTTAACTGTTGATTCTAATAGAACTTTACCTTTATTACCCCTTGTTGCTCCAAAACTTTCAATATAATCTCAAAGTATATGATCAAAAGATCCATAAAAGTAACACCCTTTAGTAAGTTTCCTGTACTTACAACCATACTATTTACCACAATGCACACACGTAGGTTGTTGTCCCATATAAGACGGAACATTAAACACTCTCTCTCTCTAAACCTTGAATAACCTCCTCGTGTACTAAGCTGTCGTGGTATGTATCCTCTACATTTTCTTTAATTTCTACTAAATTCCCATATAAATTAAATTCGTCCTCTTTTAAATCGTTATTCAGTTCCTTCTTTTGATAGTTTTTTGTCCTTGATTGCCGTAACTTTTAGCTTAATGTAACTATCAAAATTTGTAGTTATAATTTGATCTCTAATGTCATGCCTTAAATCTTCTTCAAACATTCAACATTTATCTTTATCGGAGACCACCATAAAGAAACATAATTAGATAATTCTCTAGACTTTACCTCATACTTAGCAACTATTATTGTTCCCTATTTTATATTCAAAAACTATTTTCTTTTATCATCCTATGAACCCTTAATTTGACACCATTAAGCCTATTTATTTAATACAAGTCCATGGACACAAACTAGGCTTAAAATCAGACTTGAAATGAACCCAAAAACTAAAAATAAAAAAGTCAAAAGCGAGACTGAATCGAACCAAATCATAAAGCTTGCATAAAAAGCACTCTACTCATGTGCAAAGGGCTCTACACATGAGTAGAGGCCTCTGCTCTTGCACAAAGGGCTCTACTCATATGCTAAACCCCTAATTTATGCTCCAAGTCCTTTAATCTTGCACAACCCCCTCCACTCATACACCACTTTTATGTACCAACCAAGCCTATTTTCCTTATAAATATTCCCCATGGGTACCTTTCATAACACAATTTTCAAATGCTGGTGAATTTTTATTATTGACACTAAAACATTGCGAAATTGAATAGATTGAAATGAGTTTTCAACATGATTCTACTTTTTCTGGAAAACATATAAAGATTTTCCTTTTGTTTCTTTTATTTTATTATTCCATTATTGTGGAGACATGCTATGGCCTAATAATATCCTCCATTCCTCCCATTCTATGAAGCCGAAAAGCAAAGATAAATTACTTTAATTCAGTCAATTCAATTCTTTTTATCATTTCATTTCTTGAAACTAACTAGGAATCATCCATAATTAATCAAATCATTTTCTTTATCCAAAAACAGAAATGGATTAAAGGCCTAACTGGTTAATTATTTTATTAAATTAAAACTATTAGCTTCTGAACCCCAAAACCCACTTTTTAAATAACCCCACCTTCGTTAGAAGGGAGACCTGTTTAGGTTTTGATTTCCGTTCAAATGGATACGTAAGCATACCCCATCTCTTAAGGCATCAACTCCAAAAATATTATCTTTTATTTTATAAAATTCCATTTATTTTCTTAAGTTTTAATTGTATACTTTACTTTATATAAATGTTGTTATTTTGGTTATTGTTTATACTTTTACTATTTTATTTTGCTTGAACATTATTATTGTCCTTTTCGTTCTCATTTTATTCCATTGCTTATTATTTGCTCATTGGGGTGTCTTGTGGCTAAAGGAAGGATCCCCTCGAATATATGACTTTTTCTTATGTAATTTTGTGATTTGTTTTCTTTTTATTTATTTTTGCTTTCTATTATGATTATTAGATTATTAGGGATGTATTCCCTTCCTAGTACCTAATTGGCTATAGGAGGGAGCCCTATAGTTTATGTTTCTATTTTCGCTTTTGCTTATTATTTCTTTAATTCTTACTCATTTTATTTGTCATTCATACTTTTTTATCATGCATCATATTTATACTGTATATATTTATTCATACACCATTTTATACAGTTTATGCATACACAAAAACTATTTTTTAAACTATGTCCATAATTGTTAAAAGCCAAAAGTAGGAAAAAAAGTTTTTCTAAATGATTTGATAAACTAAATTTATAGTCTCTGACTTCGACTTGGGTTTGAAGGCTAGTCCCTTTTCATTTAGCAAAATCATTTTTAGAGTTAGACATAAAAAGGTTTCTTAATCAATCTCGAATTAATTTTCTAAATGATTAAGTGGCGACTCACTCACACACATCACTCTATAATGGGCCCATATGGGGTTTGTCCCATATGAGACTTTGAACAAACCAAGTGCAACACAATCTGCCTAAGGAGGGTGGTTTCCTCATGCATAAAAGCTAGTCGTGCAGTTGTCGCTTCGAGTGGGGCCTCACAGCTGATGAGCAAAAGGCATTGAGCATGAATAAAGGACTCTACGTATGTGTAAAGCACTTTGAGCATGTATAGAGCCCTCTGATCATGCACAAATGACTTTACATAAGAGCAGCACATTCTGCTCATATGCGGACCCCATTTCTCATGCGTGAAACCTTCCGCTCGTGTGTATTTTCCACAATTTCAAACCCTTTTTCTCTATAAATAAACTCTATCTTACACACTTTTCAAGGCAATCTTTAGACACTGAACTTCTACCATTTTCTGCACTCAAAATACATAAAAATCACTAAATTGATTGGAATAAGTTTCTAATTTGATTCCATTTTTTTTGAAAACACATAACTTTTTTATTTTCTTTACTTTTCTTTTTATTTTGTTCATTATGAAGACTCGTAATGGTCTCGTCAAGTCATCTGATCCTCCAGTTCCTTGGTGAAGGAAAGCAATGGTATAATTTCTTATCTTTTATTCTTTTAAATTTAAATTACAATTCCTAACCTTGACAAGGAATTTCATATTTAAACATGATTTTTTCAAATTCCTAACCTAGATTTGACTAAAAACCTACTCAATTAATCATTTTAAAATTAAAATAAATTAGCTTCTGAATCTAACCAACCGACTTTATCAGAACAATACCACTTTCGGAAGAAGGAAGAATGTTGTGGAGTTTTGATTACCGTTCAAAGCGATACGTCGGCATGCCTAGTCTCTAAGGGCTCCAAATTTAATATGAATTATTTATTTTCCTTTTTCTTTAGTAAAATTATGTTCATTTTTCTTAGTTTTATTACTTTACTTTAGAAACTTGTTACTATTTCATTTATTACTTGCATTTTTTGTTATCTCTTTTTATATTTTCGTTATTAGTGTTATTACTATTTCAATTTACTATTTATCCAAAAGGGGAATGTGTACCCTTCCTATGACTTATGTTAAGATGACGGATCCCTTGATTATTTACTTTTAATTGTAATTTAATTTTTATTATTTCTTTTCATTTTAGTCATATTTTTATTTATTTTCTATTACTTAGGGATGCGTACCCTCCCTAGTGTCGTGATGGCTAGAGGAGGGACCCCTCTTTATTATATTTTTTAGTATCATTTTCTTTATTTTAGCCTATATTTTCATGACATTTATGCTATTACTGTCATCCATCATGCGTATATTATGTATATATTTGTTTCATGCGTCATCTTTATATGTTCATGCATACACAAAAATAATTATTTTGAAACCCAGTCCAATGTATTTAAACCAAAAGTAGAAAAATATATTTTTTCTAAAATTTATTTTAAAGCCAAATTCATAATCTCTGAATCCGGTTTTAGTTTGAAGACAAAAGTACTTTTCCATTGTGGTATATTAAAATAATTTTTTAGAGTCAATTCAAAAGGTTTCTTAATCATCTTATAATTAAATTTTTCTAAAAAATTAAGTGGCAACTCACTCAACACGTAGACTTTGCACTAACGAGCCCATAGGGGGTTCTTCTATGTGAGACTTCGCACATACCGACCATAAATGCGCAATCTGTGGAAGAAGGGTGAGGTGTGGCTAGCACTCTGGCAAGGCCCTCACAATTGGTAACTCCACTGGGGATAAACTAAATTTTCTAAAAAAAAATTAAAATGAGGACTATCTTTGGTACAAAATCTCTTTTGGCTAAAACTTTTTAGGCAAGTTTTTCTTACATTAGTTCACATGCTCCTATAGCTTTAGGAAATCAAGGATAGAAAGTATATCGAGTGGGCATCCTTCCTAGGAACCTCTTTCCGATGGTAAAATCATGCAACCCAAGGCATACTCACTAGTCCTGCTAGTTGAGGTAACGAGGTTGCATGTACTTTTAAACCCACATGAATCTTTTGGATTCACCTTTGGTTATATATATCATACCTTAAACCACCACGATTTATGTAATAACCAATAGAATCTTCCTTTAAGGCTTCAAGTACCATAATTCTGATATTGGTATGTTATCATGAAACCTTTTTCATTCAAGCATATGCATGCATCATGACATCATAAACTTGGAAAGGATAAACTTTCCCAAACCAATTTCTCTTACCCAACTGTGTCATATATGAACCAAGTCTATCGTAGTTGTGTCACCATAATATTGATACCCTTGTCTTATCTTTTTACCCAAAGGTCACTATGTCTTAAAACACCAACAACGCTACTGTCAATGTTGATGCTATTGCTCCACCCAATGACCTTGCTGCATTGCTGACCAACTTCATAAGGAAGTAAGATAAAAAAACTGGAATCAATCAGGGAAACCATACTAGGAGAAGTCCAAAGTATGATAACTTCCAACATACAATCACCTACCCCAACCAATCAAACTTCCACTTCTAGTGACAAAGATAAGGAATTAGAGGTTCAGATCATTCATCCATATGTTGCTATCATGGTTTTTAAAATTGGACCGGACTGGACGATTTAATTGGAAAACTGTGAACCGAACCAGTCAACATATTAAATCATCTAAAGATATTAAAGGTCCAAAAACCAATAACTCGATTGGTCCTACCGCAGCTCGTGTGAACCAGTCATGATTCAATTAAAATTTTAGGTCGATAGTTTTAATCCTTTCAAGTTGAATTCAACTACTTATATAGAGAGTAATCCCACTTGATGAGGTACTCTTTTCCGATGTGTCATATTTTAATGCTTTTCAATAAATGGAAGTTTTATTGAAGTTACTATGGTCTTTTTTCCATTAGTTAACATAAGATATCCTCCTTGCTAAAATAAAAAATAAAAAACATAAGACTTCCTCCCACAAATATTAAATAACAATTAAATTGTTAATTGACCTTTTAAATTTTACTAATTTATTATAATTTTTTAATATTCATCTAATTAAAAAATATATATATAAATTTGTTTGTATTTAATCTAGTAAATTTAATGTTAATTATATTTTTTAATATTTAATTATGTAAATTAAAAATATATATATTTTAATTTATAAGAAGATTAAAAAAAGTATATTTCATATATAATATATTATAATTTTATTTATATCATATTTAATATATATTGATATTATATATTTTATTAAGATATTATATTTATTTTTAATATATATATTTTCAGTAGTGGTTCAACCTCGGTTTGACCCCAGTTGTACCTTTGATCCGTGACCCTCTGCCTTTACCAGTTCGGGTTTGAAAACCATGGTGGCTGCACAATTTGACCATGCCGCCACTATCTCCCTAAGGATCATGTTCCGAAGGAGACCCATGAACACCCATTGCTCAAGATTATGATGAAGTATGAGCAAATGGAGAAAATACTAAATTCCTTCAAAAAGAGATATAACATGGTGGATGTGAGCTCATTTAGCTTGTTCCCCAATGTAAGGTAAGGCTATCTCCCAACTTCCAAATGCCACACATTGAGAAATTTGATTGGAGTGCCTACCTTGAGACCCATCTTAAGATCTATGATGGAACATTCCGATCTTTGGGTCAAGATGATGAGCTCCTAGCTCAAATGTTCCAACAATCCCTCACTAGTGATGCACTCTATTGGTTTGTTGATTTGGATGATTTTCAAAAGTAGAGTTGGGAATCAATCTATAATGTCTTTATAAAGTAATACCATTATAATATCGAGGTCAAAGTGACTAGGATAGACCTCGAGGTAACTAAGCAAGGCCCTGAAGAAACTTTCTCCTCATTCATCACTAGATAGAGAAATAAGGCCTCTCAAATGGTAAGCATACCTACCAAGATTGAGAAAGTTGATGTGATTAATAAGAACCTTTTGTCTGTGTATCAACATAGACTGATTACACAGTATCTCCTTAACTTTAAAGCACTCATTGTAACTGCCTCTCACATTAAGAACAAATTAGATACTAGTTTCATTAAGGATGATTCTGAAACTTCCTCTTTAAGGTTTAGAAAGATTACCCATCCAGGCAATGTTACACAAAAAGAGAGAGAAGTAAATGTCATTACTGCCCGAAGGCCCATTCAAATAGAAAAGAGAAAATTTACTGACCTTGGTGGTGTTACACCTAGTGCTACATACAAAAGATATTCAGAAGGTGTTGCTATCACTCCTCTTGAGCCAAGGCCAAATCCTAATCCATTGTTAAAGAAATTCAACATGAATGAATGATGTGATTATCATCAAAGAACTAGGTATAAAAATGACAATTGCAAGGCCATTTGACACAAGATTTAAGATCTGATTAATCCCAATGAGCTTCTCACACCCACTCCTATGCCAAACATCAACTCAAATCCACTTCCCAACCATAATGTCAATGCTATTTTGATTTTTTTTTTAATAAGAGGATTCCATACACCTTATTTTTCCTGCTTCTAATACACCAATAAGGAATCATACTTTATATGGGGATGACCTAACCTCTTGGGGGAAGTCTTTCCTAAATGACTTTTATACTTCTTCTTAAGATGACCTATCCTTATAGGGGAAGTCTATCTAAGATAACTACTGCTATGTCATAGACCTGAGAAACATGGCTACTTAAATTAACGCCATCACTAGAAGTGGCAAAATCACCCAAGCTCTTGTCCAACCTGCATAATCAAGTCAAATTGCTATCCTATCAAGAGGCACTCTTCAACCTAAAAGCAACTTAAAAGGATACAAGAAAACATCTCTATCATGAGTTTGATTATATCTTCATACCCAAATAAACAAGCTCTTTGCATGTCTCTTAATCAATGCCTAGATCCCATCGATATATCTCCTAATACTTTGGTGGCTTCAATCATAAGTTCTATTAAGGGAATGTTTATCTACTTCACTGATGTTGAGATCCCTCTTAGTTTCCATGATAATGATGGTTTTTATATTACTGTAATCATAAGGGAGAAAACTGTGCCCATGACTCTTGTTGACAATAATTCTGCACTAAATGTTTACCCTCTCAAAGCAGCAAGTTGTATGGGTTTATAAGCTATTAATTTCATACCATCTGATCAAATTATAAGGGCTTATAACAATTCCAAAAGGGATTTTTTAGGGATGGCAACTCTGATCGTCACCATTGGACCTACCAATTTTGAAGTTCCATTTCAAATGATGGATTTACCCTCTTTCTTCAACCTACTGTTGGGCTGACCTTGGATCCATCAAGCCAAAGCTATGCCATC
>CAOJBK011566799.1:0-11401 GCA_948294925.1 Codiaeum variegatum
CATTTTAATTTCATTTCTAATGATTTGTTTTCAATGGTTTTGCTAACATTGTTTACTTTATAGCTCTGGGATTTTTCACATATCCCAACTCTTGCCCCCAGTGTTGTGGGGAACATTCTGCTCCTGATGAGGAGGATGTGGTGTAGAGAGTCCTAGGTGATTGCTCAGGCTAATTTCAATTTCTCTAACTATAGAAATATCCTAGCCATAATGACTGAGGTATGCTCTGATTAGCTTTACTTTTTTCCTTTTGTAGATTTTTTATTATTAGTATGTAATTATTAGGTTGTCTGGTCACCCTTCAATTATGGTGCTTTTGGGGATGTGGACCCTGGTGCTCTAGGTGTCACTTCCACCAAGAGGCAAATCCTCTTGGGTTCTTCCATACTTATGGAGTTCTATTTGGGCGAGTGAGTGGTGGCCTAGGACATCACAGAGAGGATTGTACTAGCCAATCCTCCCATGCTCATGAGAGAGCGTTTGACTCAGCCTTTTTAGGATTACTGGAGTGTTGGGAGACTGAGACAGGACTACCTAATTTGTGATGCTTCTTATTCAGACTTTATGGATACTTGTTTGATGAGAGGGAGGCCTCTTATATTTGCTAGACCGGGTCAAGTTCTGGTGGTCATTGTTGCTGCTACTCCGAGGTGCAGATCCCATAGTCAGAATGGCTATTCTGCTCCTCAAGCTATGCCTGATAATAGCTTTATTTCCTTAAGCATGGGTACTTCCACATCACAGATGCTCGTCATCTCGAGTCAGACATTGGCGCCCCTTTTAGGATTTTTTTTAAATTATTTCTCCTACATGGATGCGGCAGGTGTGACTAGATTCCATCATGTAGGCTACGACTATTTGCCTGGCAAGCCCCATCTTAACTTGTCACTACTTCCTCCGATGGTAAGCCCTTGAATTTTATAGTATCTATCTCCTCTGTTAACAGTTTATGACTTCTATTTATTTTTTTAGGTTCCTACTCTGGTGTATGCTCATGGTTATGACCTTTACCAGCAGATGTCATGTTGCTTCAGTACCACTCTAGCTGCCTTAAGTGTTATAGAGAGCCAGAGAGAGCTTAGGGTGGTCTGGAGGTGAGGTACGCAGCCTGAGGATGAGGAGGACGAGGAGGAGGGTGATGATGGCGATGAGTGATGCATGATGCATTTTTTAGATTTTGTAGGGTCCCTTTGTGGGTTTTTGTAAAAACTTATTATTTTATATTTTTTACTGATCATTTATGAAAATTTTGAAACTTTTCAATTCTATTTTGTGATCTTCTGTTTTATAAAATAATTTTGTTCAAAAAAAATTGAATTTTGAAAATATTTTGGTCGAAATCAGGCAAAAATGAAATCGGATTGGATCGGAATGAATCGTCACAACAAGTGGGGTCGATGTGCGGGCTGCTACATGTGTGTGCTCCAAAACACGTGTGTTTTGCCTGAAAAGCATGCGTGAGGCAGCAAATGCAAGCGTTTTTCCCTTAACGATTGGGTTAATATCCTGGCTCTTACATTCGGCTTTTCAAACTCCATTTTCTACCTCAATTTTTGTGCCATTATAATTTCGATATGAAAATCAATTTTTTATTTAGAAAATCTCTAGAGAACCATTTTTAATAGAAAATATAGTTTTATTCTATCTTTGCCTTTATAGATGGAGCCCTACTTCAGTCATATTATCCATGGCTATGTGAAATTAGACCGAGTTAATAGGATCAACCTCGAGAGTATGGCATGAGTTTTTTGCCGACACTTAGAGGTGTCAAGATTGATTGGGAGTTTTTAAATGCATTTATTTTGTTTTGGGATCCTGCTGATCATGTGTTCCGATTTGAGGAAAGCATGGACGAGATGTGTTTGAATTTTGAAGAATTATCGATTTTCTTGATATAAGTCCCGAGGCCAACCTGGTTGTTCCAGTCGAAAGGGTAAGGTATTTTAATTCTTTCAAATGGTTGTTGGATTTGATAACAGAGGTTGCATCGGTTATTGTGAAAGATGATTTTGTTAACCTTCCTACTTTGGCAAATATGTTTTGGGAAGACTCCAAGGGCCCTATTTGGTCAGCTAGGAGGCTGAAGGCTTTTGGTTTTGGCTTAACTGCGGGCTATATCTTTATAGGCCTAGTTGAATGGAGTGATGCAAAGGTGGCTAATCTAACACCCTAGATGGGTAAGGGAAAGTCAATTATAGACATGATTTTGGCTGAGATGCTATTGAGCTTTGATCATCATTGCATCTTGAGAAGACCTTGGGCTATTAGTCTAATTTTACTCTAGGTACTTAAACCTTTTCATTATTTGTCTGTTTTAGAATTTATAGGGCTATCTTTGACTTTGGCTTCCTTTTAGATTTGGCTGAGGGACCGTCTCAAGATTGTTCCCGATCTACCCCCTAGGTCAAGGAACTATCTGCCATCCTAGTACCAGACTAGGATGATTGTTATCAACTACCCCACTAAGAGGGAATGGATTAGTTAGTTGATGGAGTTGAGTCCTTCTGATATGCTTTGGAGGCCTGATTGGTATACCATCAAAACATTTATGCTAAGGAGTCAATGGTACAAGCATATGTATCTGCTTAGTTTTTAGGAGGTGACTTAGTATGAGGCTACCTGAGTTCTTTGTCACATGCGATATGATCAGGATGTGTCCCTAAATGGCCCACTTTTTGGAGCAATTACTGTTAATGCTAAAGTGGCCATGATCAGGATGGGTCACGATATGTTAACCTTTGGAAAAAAGAAAATGTGAGGTATCATTTAAAAAAAAAATTAGGCCAATGGCAAACAGGTTGGTAAAAAAGGTGCGGTAGGTTTTGGGAACTTTTCTAGAATAGTTCATTCAATCTAATTTCGTTTTGATGTAGTGATGCATGCATGCATATATGCATAAATGAAAAAGATTTCATGATGACACACATATAATTAGAGTTCATGGTATATGGGACTTAGGGTCAACTCTAATCATTACACGAGAGTTTGGTGGTTTAAAGATTCCCCAGAGATTAGAGGTACGATATAGCTAACCACATATGAATCAAGGAGATTCCTGTGGGTCTAAGGACTATGTACAAACTTGTTATCCCAATAAAAAGGATCGGAGGGTATGCCTTGGAGTTGGGTGATTTCACTATTAGCAAATCAGTCCCAAGGAGGGAAGCTCACTTGATGTTACTTTCTACCTAAATTTTCCTTAAGTAAAGGAGCATGTGAAGTGATGCATGAAACCTACTTCCATACAGTTTTAAGCCATAATTTCTTTTATAAAAAAATAACCCACTTAGTTTTTATCAGTTTCAAATGTCCCCAGTGGAGTTACTAGTTGTGAGGCCCTGTACGAACCTTGGGTAGCTGCTAGCACCCCTTCGAGTTTTACGGCTCGAGAAAACCAACCGCGTAGGGTTAGATTATACATGGATTTGCGATTTTGGTAGTTATCACTTTGGTACACCCCACATGTGTTCGTTGGGTGCACATGTGATGGTGCTTGAGTCGCCACTTAATCATTAGAAAAGCTATTTTTCTTAGGTTACTAAGAAACCAATTTAACTCCATTTAGGAAAATATGATCTTTTACCAAATTAATTTAAGAAAAGAAAAGGTGGCAAACCATTATTGAGTTCGGAGATTCGTGATTTGATTAAAAAAATTACAAGATGATTTTTCTAGTTTTCTAAACAATTTTTGGCTTAAGAAAAGAAACATGTGTGATTTCAGTTAAAATTGATTTTCATGTATGCATGGCATACTTTCATGATGATGAGCAATTATAATCATGGCAAATATGATGTATGGGCAGATATTATATCATGCATGGAAATATTAATGATAAAAGCAATAAAAGTAGAAACTAAATAGGGGTCCCGCCTCTAACCCCCAAGGGTTTTAAGGAGGGAACAGATCGCCAAATAAAAGGAATAAGACTGAAAGAAAAATTGAAAATAATTACAAAAAAAAAATAGTACCAACACAGGGGATCCTCTCTCCAGTCTAGACAGATATGGGAAAGGTATACATTTCTAAAAAATTATTAAAGAACCAACAAAGAGAATTATAATGTAAAGACATAATTGCCAGAACAAATAGCATATAAACCAAATTGGAATGAAATTAAACAAATAATAATAAATTAAAAATAAAAATAAAGAAAGAAATATTTTTTGGAGTTGAAGCATTTAGAGCAGGCTTACCGACGTCTCTCTTTGAATGGGAATCAAATCCCGCGTTATTCTGCCTTCTCGTGAAAGGTGGGGTTGTTTTAAAAAATAGTGGGTTATTGGCCTGATTCATTCAAAAGCTAATTCATTTTATTTTAAAAAGAATTAACTCAAAAGGCTATTAATCATTTTAGTGTTTGATTAATAAAAAATGATTTTGATTAGTGTAAATTTGCTTAGTCATTTTTTTAGGGCTTTAGTTTTATCATTTCAAAAAAATGAGTTTGATAATGTAAAAATGCCTAGTAATATTAAGAGCTTTAAGAACCAAGGACAAAAGGATATTTTTACCATTTTCACCTTTGGCTTACGGGGTTTCAGAACCGGTGGATTGGATGTCTTGACAAACCCAGATCGTGTTTCTGTTATGCTCGGAGAGATCTATTTGACGTCTGAATAGAGTGAGATTAATGAATAATGAACCGTGCAACTGATCGAAATTGCCAGAAATTGAGTATTTCTAGTGAAATTCCAGTGTTTTGGAGTGTTACTGTGTTATTTAGGTCTATAAACGCATCTAAAAATTATCTAGAAAGAGGTCAGAAAGTCAAAAAAAGGTCCCAAAAACTTACCTAGAGGGTTGAATTTATAGAAAATTATGTTGGGACATTGGGCCTTATGCGTTAAAGCCCAAACACATGAGTTACAACCTAAAGGCATGCGCTTAGGGCTACAAGCATGCATTAAGCTCCAAATGCATGCATTTGGGCATTAACTCATTCGTTTGGGCCCTAACGCATGGGTTTGGTTTTCTAGGTCTGGTCTGGTCTTATTCAGTTCGATTTTTTGGCTTTCCTAGGCCCGTTTAAGGTCCGATTTGTGTTAACAGTGTATGCTCTAGAGCTAAATACACATCATATGAATGTAAATGAAAAACCCAACTGGCTATTACTATATATGTTCTTAAAATGAAATGTTCCTTATATCGAATATATATATATATATATATATGTCCCCTAAGTATTCTATAAAGGAATATATTCTCAAAGATTTTGAGAATATGAGTGACATATTTCCCTTTATCAAATACTTTAAAGGTTGCTTATGGTCCTAAGATTATTGATAGGGATATCTTTAATATGAAAGACAATCACCTCTGTTGTCATCCATGGTAAGTATGAGATACTTATTGGTATGGAGGTAGTGAGTCTCATGCTACAGACATGTGATGTCGTGACAATAGGTGATCATACTCATAAAATGAGTAAATTAAATAGTAACATTATAGGATGGATACATGGGTATTTGTAAACTAGTCAATATTGCATCATCTAGATCTTTATTATACATATAATTCTTAGATTTGAGGTGACATGTTATCTGGCATATTACTGGCTATGGTTTATTACTGCTTAAATACCAATACTAGTCATGTATTGGTATATGGCATGTGGTTGCCATAATTAGTGATATGTTAGATTAAGTGATCATTAAGAAAGGATTCATTAACTTGGGTAAACAAGGAAGGAATCCTATAACCTTTGGTTGTTCTTGATATGCAAATCCCTGGCTAGAGTGGATAAGGTTCACTAGAAAGAGTTTTTAGTAGGAACTGGGTTTATGAACTTAAACTGGATAGAGGTCATATGATATAGTGTATAGGGTTTGAATATTTCATGACCCTAGTTAAGATCAAGAATTCGTAATGAAGGGGGTTGACTACATGCTAGTTATGATCGAGAGGTCCATGCAATGTCAAGGATATGATCACCGACAATCATTTCTAGTAGTCGTGATATGCAATGCTAGGCGTCACTCACAACTTATGGGACTAAGTGTGATAAAGGGCTTGCACACTTAGAGAAAGAAAAGAGTTTTCTTTATTCCTTTGCTAATAAGAACATAAACCTAGTAAGTCACACACCATAAAGTAATCACCAAAGCAAACATATAAAATTATATTAATAATTAATTAAAGAGTTTAATTAATTGTTAATGATAATTGAATTAAACTTGTAATTAAATTTACTAAGACCCTAGCATGTCTTAAAGTTTAATTCATAAAGGTTTTATTCTAATTAAGTCTTGACTTGTATGAGACAAAACAAAAGAGACAAAATTGAAATAATTTGGACTAAACAATAATTAAGCTTAATCATGAGATGATTAACTTAATTCATAATTAATGTGATAATTAAGATTTGTAGAGATTCTTCACTTGGTCCATATGTAATAACCTTTATGAGATAAAGGTATTATAGACTATTGCTTATAAGTTAAAAGTTGACTCTAGTCAAACTCCCAGTACTTTTCCTTATTTCCCTCCTTAATTTAAGGAAAGGGAATGGAGAGAAGTATGGGCCATATAAAAGAGTGTGGAAGACACAATCTTCATCATCTTTTGGTCATTAGTCATGTCCTCCATTAAAGTGAGTTGAGAGAATTTCTAAGAGGTAGAAATGGAAGATCTCAACCCTTATTGAAGATGAAGTAAGATTTAGAGTAAATTGAAGAAATCTTCTTCTTCTTCTTCTAATTATCTTATTTTTGAGATAAAAAAGATTAATTAGTGGAAAAAAAAAAGGCAAAAGGAGAAATTTTCTTCTAAGAGTTAGAAGTTAAATTGTCTCAACTAAAATCAAGAAATATGGAATTGAGGTTGAAAAAGAGTTCTTCAAGAGTTCAATTTCATATAATCTTATTCTTGAGAAGAATAGGTCTTAATGATGGTAATAAAGAAATGTCCAAAAATCCTAAATACTCTAAAAGGATTGAAGAAGGAGCTTGAACTAAATTTGGGCAACCAAGAGAAGAGGTTCAAGCAAAATCATCAATTCAAGTGGAGGTCTTGCTTTGGTGTAGCTTGGTGTTTTTCAAGCTAGAGGATTCACAATTGGGGAGCTTAACGAAGGAGGGTGAGAGGTATTTGATACGTCTAACCTTTCTTTGTTTATATTGTGTGTTGCATATAAATTGGTATAAGTATCCTTGATTGGGTTGTAGTCTAAATCTTAGGTTTAGGAATTCTTTAAAGAGTTTGAAAAATGACTAAATCTACATTATTAAAAGAGTTTTAATAATAAATTATTTTATTAAAAGAGTTTTAACAAAACTAAATTTTTTAGAAAGAAAAATAAAGTTTTTCAAAATGCCAAAATCCATATTTTTGTTTCTTGCTTCCACTACGTGACTGTAACCTTTCCTTCAATTTCAGGCGATTTGAACTGTTGGGCTCGTTTTGACAGGCCAGATTTACGGTGAAAAAAAATGGGTTCACACAACCCCATTTCACTGAGGGGTGTAGGGACATGTAGTTTGATGAACAATGCCAACCTTATTGTAAAATGTTGGAAGAGAGAAGAGAGAATTCAAGACCATTATCTATTCTTATGATCTTTACTGATATGTTAAATTGAGTTTTGACAAATTAGCAGAACTGAGGTAAAAGAAAAGACACATCAGACTTGTGTTTAATAAGTAACACCCACACACATTTAGAACAATCATCCACAATGCTAAGAAAATAGTGATTATCACCAATATCATTTTGAGAGTATGGTCCCCAAACATCAACATGCAAAAATTCAATGAAATTATTAGAGTGAGTTATTTGAGTAGGAAAAGGCAATCTTTTATGTTTAACTCTAAGACACATATCACAAATAGACAAATCTTTAGGATTTACATGAGGAAGGATAGCAGACAATTTTTGAGCAAGCAAATGACCCATTCCGAAATGTACAACATCTGCTATCAGAGTGCAGATAGAGCTCTTATTATTGGAAAAATACACAAATGGGGAAGGACAAAAGTATTTAAAAAGATAGTATAAACCATCTCTTACTTCAACCAAACCAATCTTCATCCATGATGACAGAGCTTAAATGAAACAATAATGACAAAGAAAAATAGGACATAAGAAATTACCAATAAGATGTTTACTGATAGAAAGTAAATGAAAGGTAAAAGAGGGAACCAAAAGTACATTATAAAGAACAAGTGAGGAATTAAGAGTAACTAAACCAATATGAGTGACCTGAACCCTCATATTATTTGGTAAATTGACAAAAAGATTATACACTTCTACATAGGAATCAAACAAATGTATAGAACAGATGATGTGGTCACTGGCCCCTGTGGTCACTATCTATGGAGCAATATGAGGCTTAAGAGTAAGAAGCTGTTGAAGTTTATGGGAATTATGAGTTGAAAAATAGAAGAAAGATTACCTACTAAATTAGCAGAATGCATAATAGAATTAGGAGATATAGGAGCGGATTCATTATGCATAGGCAAAGACTGAGTATTGAGCAAGGACAGAAGCTTCTGAACTTGATCTTGAGTCAAGTTTATATCATTGAGTTATGTATTAGGAGCTATAATAGGAGTAGGAACAATCTGAGGCATAGGAAGAAGAGCACGAAGAGTAGATACTTGATTTTGTAAACTTGAAATCTGGAGGGTACCCTAAAAGCCTAAAACAAATTTCTCAAATATGACTAGGCTTGCCACAATGAAAGCACACCTTTAATAGTTGATTGATTTTGTTTCACTACGATCATTACACTATCAGAGAAATTTTGAGGTTGCAACAACAACATTCTCTGAGCTTTATCTCTTATTGCCAATTTGTACACCTCATCTATATTAGGAAATGGTTTCATAGCAATAACATTGGATCTTAGCTGAGTAAGTTTCATTTAGTGCATTTAAGAACTTGAAGACAAAGTTCTTTTGTGTAACTTCAACAAACACTTGAAAAAAATCATCACTACATTTACCACATTTATAGTGAGGAAGAGGGCAAAAATTCCTTAATTCCTCCTAAAAAGTGTTCAATTCACTATAGTACGCATCAATAGATCTAGTGCCATGTGTAATTATGCATAATTGACTTTGCAAAAAATAGATCTTAGAATCATCAGGTTGAGAAAATCTTTGACCTCATTTATTCCAAAATTTCATAGCTTCATCAATGTACAACACTATACCAGCAATTGAAGGCTCAATTGATCTTAAAAGCCAAGAAGCAATTAGATTATTACATCGAATCCAAGCATTATAAGGCTTATCATTAGAAGCGAGTTTTAGAATTGAACCATCCAGAAACCCTTGTTTATTTCAAATTGAAATTGTAAGAAAAAATGAATGTTTCCAAGAAGCAAAAGTTGAAGATGAAGACTAGAGAGGAGTTAGGTATGATTCTTTGAGTGATGTAGAAAGAATGGTGATGATGGATCATCATTAGGACTCAAATTGCCATCGAAGTAGAAATTAGAAAAACAGAGTAAAGGACATTGAATTATAGATCACAAATCTTTGATGAATTTTTGAAGAATAAACAACAAGATAAACTTCTCTTTCAAGCCTTAGGGTCTGATACCATGTTACAGAAAATAGAAAAACTAAATGATGAAAAAAAATGAGAGAAGAAATTGATTCATTAACTTCTCTGAGAAGAGTACAATGTTTATAAACAAGGGAATTAAGCTTCAAGGCTTTTCCTGCTCTTCAAACAAACTTCAACTATAATTACTAATCTACTCTTCTAATTAAATATAAATTACACTAACTAACTACCACATCACCCATTCTCTATTTCCTTGCTTTTACAAAATATAAATCAAATTCACTTTTTTTTTAGTATATGATTAAGTCAATTAAGAAAATTTTGAGCTATTCATAATTTAAATTTGTATATTTTATGACATTAATTTCTTTTTATTATTCTTTTACATGAGTTCGAGATTCTATAATTTTATTATAGTTTCTACTATTAAAAAGGTGTACATTTTATTGAAACAAAAGTATAAGTACCTATTTTTAGTAAAATAAAAATATAAAAACTTAAATTTAGCAAATAAAAATATAGGGATTAAGTAAAAAAAAAGATGAA
This sequence comes from Codiaeum variegatum, assembly GCA_948294925.1. Classification (NCBI taxonomy): domain Eukaryota; kingdom Viridiplantae; phylum Streptophyta; class Magnoliopsida; order Malpighiales; family Euphorbiaceae; genus Codiaeum; species Codiaeum variegatum. The sequence continues at coordinate 10,060 of CAOJBK011566799.1, forward strand.
AATACAGGAACTTAAATATATATTATTTCAAAATTTAATATTTCTCCAAATTATGTAGATGTCATTTGTTATATTTTAATGACATGTCATGTGACTAATGCACATATATTTGATTATATTATATTACATTATATTGCATCGTGTAATCTTTTTTAACTTAAAAATTTCAAACTTAAATGTTCTTTTTAAATTAATTCTAATATCATGTTAAATTTTCAAAAAAAAAAAAACACATCTAATTATATAGTTTTTATGAGATCTAGGATTAGCTATAACCAAAATGACTCGCATAAATTATATGCTTAATTAATCATTTATATGTATTTATATAATTTTCAGAATTTAAATTTATAAATGTATTTTAGGTCTTGTTCTATTCATCTTAAAAAATAATATTTCATAAAAAAGTAGATTTAGTTAATAAAAATAAATCTAGTTTTATTTAAAAAATTAATTTTAATTAGTAAAAATTAGTTCTAATTAGTAAAAAAAAAATTATTTCCGTAAAAAGCAAATGATAATAACAATATCCCATTAGCTATTATTCTATTATTGGTATTTTATTATTTATCTTGACACTCTTAGTTTCATAAGGAGCCACCACTATATAATTGATTTTTAGTAACATTTTATTTATCCTAGAATAGCATTTATTAATGCCGCTATTATTTTTACTGGCATTTGATCAAATGTCTCTATTGGTGGTAACTCTTGTGATTTGAAAAACTCGAACCTGAAACCTCCCATTTCTCACATGAAAGAAGACCAATATGATAGACCTAATATAATTATTCTAAATGTCCATAAAATATTAAACATTTTTTTGCTAATTTTATAAAAATTAAAATTACTATTAAATTTTAGTTTATTGATTTTCAATTAATAAAAATATTTATTACCAATTATAATTTTTAATTTTTATTTGTAAACTAAAAGATAAAATACAAATTTTTTAATATGTTTATTGTGGTATTTTCATAATAAATTCAATAAAATTTATATTTTTATAGTATTTTATAGAATATCATATTAAAATTATTTTATAATAGAAATTAATAAAAATCTCATCTTATATATTTATAATTTGATTTTAATATAATTAATACCGACATTTGATTATTTCGCTATTAAAATGCTATTATAATCTAATTGTGTAGTAGATGGTAGAGTTACTATGTTTGCATACCCAAACATGAAAAATAATGTCAATTGGCTAGACCAAATCTTAAAATAAATAAATATTTAAGCAGAGCATACTCAGAATTTATGCTTTTGTTCATTGAGGTAATAATGAAGTTACGTGCTTCTTAAATCTCAACAATAATTTTTGTTACTTTATTTT
>CAOJBK011566905.1:0-12886 GCA_948294925.1 Codiaeum variegatum
ACCGACAGAAGAATGGTGAAGGAGGAAGTAGTAGACTCCTGATCAAGTGATCGTAATACTAGATGTACTCACGATCTCCCTTGGGCAGTTCAATAGCAGTGGTAGTGGAGAATATTCTAGCGTTCAAGGGAGGGAGCTCCATATGAACACAGCTAGACATGACATCAACATTCTCCTGGAAGATTCCAAATTTGAATAGCATGGACGTGATATCCTTCATGTGAGGCCTGATAGTGCTGTTTATGTAAGACTTAGTGTCCTGAGTCTTGCTTTGCTTCTAAGGCTTTTCAACCTCCAGCTAGTGCTTCTTGGATTGTGTTTTGAGGAGGTGCCATGGAAGATTAGAGGAAAAAAGGAAGATGAGCAAGAAGAAGAGCAGAGAGACAACAAGAAAGTAGAGAGCAGAAAGTGTGAAAAAATTCACAAGAGGTGGGTTTTTATAGGCAACTAAAGGCATTTAAGAGCCTAGAGAAATGGCTGACACGTGACAAGTAGAGGGAATGTTAGATTTAAATGCTCATCATGACCCTTTAATACTCATCATTACTGTCGGAGGCACCCTCCACGTGGCTAACAAATTATATATATATATATAAAATAATTTAGTAGATTATATTTTATTAAAATAATTATAATAATTTATTAAGGATATTATTATCAAGCAATATTTTTTCTATATATGTACATTTATAGTTATAGCTAGTATAGATTTTTTTTGTATAAATTATATATTTTAAATTAAAATAAAATAAATTTAATTAAAATTTAAAATAAATTGTATTTATTCATTTAGTATAATTATAATTAAAAAATGGGTATTATTATCTAGAAATATTTTTCTTATATTCATAAATTTATAGTTAGTATGAATATAGATAAATTTTAAATTTAGTAGATTATTTTTTATTAAAATAATTATAATATTTTATAAAGAGAATTATTGTCCAAAAATATTTTTCCTACGTCTATACATTTATAGTTAGTATAGATTATGATTTAACATATTTTTATGATTAAACATTTAATTATTTAAATTTTGAATTTAATAGATTATTTTATATTGAAAGAATTATCATATTTTGTAAATGGTATTATTGTTCAAAAATGTTTTCCTTACATCCATATTTTAATAGTTAGTATAGATAAATATTTTAAAGTACAAATTATATGTTTTAAATTAAAATGAAATAAATTTATTTAAAATTTTGAAATAAGATGAATTTATTCATTTAATATAATTATAATTGAACATATTTTTATGATTAAACATTTTATAATTTAATAGATTATTTTTGTTGAAGTAATAATCATAGTTTGTAAAGAGTATTATTGTCTTGAAATGTTTTCACTACATTCATACTTTTATAGTTAGTATAGATAAAAAAAAAATAAAATTATTGATTCAATTTAGCAATAAATTAATAGAAACACAATTACAAACTGTTAAAAACTATAAATGGTGATATAACGCCCAAATAAAAAAGTATAATAAAATGGCCTACTGAATTAGGGTTGTTCACCGGACCGACCCGGACCGGAACACAAAATTTCAATATTTTAAGATCGAAGATCGGACCGAAAAATATCAATCCAAACCCAAATCGGACTGGTAATTCCGGTCCAAACCCTGAACTGGACAATTTATTAAAAAATTAAATTTTTTTATATAGAAAATTAATTGAAAATACATAAATAAATTAATTAAAACGGGTCTGGAATTTTTCTGAATTTAGATCGTACCGGCTTTTCTGGGTTTGGACAGGATCGGAATCCAGAAAATTAAATATCTGAACCCGAAGATTAGACTGATTAGAACCGGTCTGGTCTAGTCCAAAATTTCAGCTCGGTCCGGATTATGAATGCCTCTAATGACTATAAATTTAATAATTCTATAGTAATTAGAATACCTATGATTCAAATTCTTCAACATACTCTACAAGATAAATTATATTTAACTATGCCATTTCATTCAGAATGAATATCTTTTTAGCCTATACTAAGGGTGACAATAGGGCAGATATGGGGTGGGTATACCATCTCCCATCTTCATCCCCATCTCATTAAGAAATTCACATTTCCATCCCCGTTTCACATACATGAAAAATTTGATTCTCATTTCCATCTTCATAGAAATCCCCATCCCAATAGGCATCTCCATCCCCATTTGAATTTTATGATATTTAATTAATTTATATTTATAAATTTATAAATAATAATTGAAGGAAGAAGTAAGAATAAATCTCCGCGAGAAATCCCCATCCTATTGCCATCCATAACCTGCACTTATATTTCCATTCGCAACATTATATTTCTGTTGGTAAATAGTTTGTGGGATCCATATATTTCTTTTCTTCTTTTTGCCAAATTTGGATCCATATATTTCAATCTCTGTTGAAAAACATATATTCCATGGGCAATATAAATTTAATTAAAAAATAAATATTAACATTTTATTTATTATTTTTCTTTCAGTTTTGCGGATCACTCCACTCTCTCCATTTTTCACTTTTCATGTTCTTATACTTCTGCAATTGAAAATCCCTTACTTTTTCAAAACATCTTCACTCTTATTTTTCATCCAAATGATAATCTCCGCGGTTTCAGAAAAAAAAAAAAGAGAGATTTTCTATGGCTCTATTTCATTTTGCATCAGTTCTTCAATTCTTGGCAAATTGATCAGTCTATACAGCTCAAAAACTGGTAAAATCAGTCTATATACTCTCAAAATATCCTTACTTTTTTTCGTTTTAATTTTATCAGGTTTATTTTAATTTTTGAACATTTTGGTTTTAATTTTGAAAATTTGTACCTTAGGGTTTTGATTTGAAATGAGTATTTGAAGAAGCAAAAAACTAATTGAGTTTTTGAATATTTATTCTTATTTAGAGCTTGATTCATACTTTTCCATGGAATAATCTAATTTTCTTCTCTCTTACTTTCGTTTCAATTGTGAGAAAGGGAGCCGCCCTTGTTCGATTGGTATTTGTTCGGAACTGTTGGATTTGGCACCTTAATTTCATGGTCTAATTTCATTATTTCAGTTTTTAAAAGTATAGCTCTGTATAAGGTATTAATCATGTTCTATTTGTTCAGAGTACTTCATATATTCATGAAGCAAGTTACTTAATGGAATATCTCTTGTTTATTTTCAGCTTTAACCTTCAGCATCTGAAATGGAAAGTGAAGCAGACGAAATTTTGAGGAAGCATATGAAGCTTGGTGTATGGCTCGAACACATCTATTTCATGGTATACTAGAATATATGTATTCTGGTATATAAATGTATATAAATTAGTTACATGCATCATCCTAAAACTTGTTTTTGTTTGTCAACTAATCAGTTAACAGACATGGAATTTTCCATTGTCAATATGCTTTTCTTTTTCAGCATTAAGAAAGGATATTGGAATTTGAATTTTCCATTGTCAGTATGCTTAGACCCTGTTCTTTTCAACTTAAAAAAAAATAAATAATAAAGAAAAATCAGTTTTAATAAGTAAAAATCAGTTCTAGTAAGTGAAAATAAGTTCAGTAAAAATAAATTTTAATTAGCAAAACTCAGTAAAAATAAGTTCAATAAAGCTTTCAAAATCAATTATAAACAGTAAAAATCAATTTGAATCAATAAAAATCAGTTTAGTAAAAATAAGTTTTAATTAGCAAAAATCAACGTTAATAAGTAGAAATCAGTTGAAGAGAACATGGTCTCAGTTAGTCTTAAGCTTTAATATTATATGCTCTTACTAAGTTTTAATTTTTTAATATTATATGCTTAGTTTTCAGGGTCTTGTTGCTGCTAAGGATATGTTTTGTTGAATCAAGTCTGTAGCTGAAACAAAAAAGGTAAGATACATTGAATACTCCACTTCAATTTTGTAGTAACAATCATTTGTAGATGATAGTGCATTGATATCCTTATATTCTACTTATAAAGGATTTATTCAGGAATCCAATTTCAGTGTATTATGTAATTTGGTGGATTATTGATTTTTGTATTGCTCATTTTTCACTATGTATCTAGCTTGTCATTCCTTATTATCCAGGCATCTTAGTTCTGTTGATTTTGCTTGTAATTATTTTTGATATGGTGTTATGGTGGATAATCATTGATGTGATTGATGGTTTGACCTCCATGTATGGCTTCTTCAAGTAAACAATGGTTAATATTTGTGATTTTATAATTAGTTCTGTTTAAATTGTGGCTGGGTACACAATCTATGAATAAAAAAATGCTCATGAAACTTGCCACTATTGTTGAATGTAAAGTGGAGCATACAAAATTTTGTTTCATTACAGTAGATAGATGTTGCATGATTTAGTTCTGATTCAAGTTCTCAAATCTGTTGATAGTATGCTCTTACTTGCCTGTTGATGGCTTTTTGCTTATCAATGCTCTGTTGACTCCCCTACCATTATCTACTTAAGCAATCCTATGTACTAAACGGACTGTAATATATTTTGTTTCTATCTCCTTTGAAGGTTCTCGATGAAAAAGAAGAGATGATTGTTCTCAGAATTGAACTTGGAACAGCTCACACACGTATGTTGTTTCATGTGCAAATTTCAGCATTTTGTTTCAGCTTCATCTATTTGGACTTCTGGGATCAAATTTGAAATTTAATATTGTCATTTCTTACTAGTCCCAGGCCATGTTTCCTGATTTGTGGACTTTGTGCAGCATTTAGGGGACTTGAAGTTTGACATTTTTAATTCTCTAGAGTAAGGCTGGGAGGTCGACTTTGATGCAATTGAGGTCCTTGTTGATCAGAATACTGTTGCATTTGGTCATTATAAACCCTGGAAATCATATTGATTTTAGTTGTAAAAATTAAATTCTGAATAGATTTTTTTTCTTTTCTTTTTCAAAAAAAAAAAAGTATGAAAGTAGATAAATATTCAAATCAATTTTTTACCTTTCATCTATCTCGAAATTCGAACTTGAAATGTGCAACTATAAACATTAGTTATTTACCGTCAAATCACGCCTCTTGAGGTCTTGAATAGATTGATTTTAGTAGTAAAAATTAAATTCCGAATGGATTGATTTCAATAGTAAAATTAGATTTACTTGGCTGTCTCTACATTGCCAATAGAATTTATTCCATATTGAAAAATTACCAACAAGAGTTTATTATCCAACGGACAATTTCCATTCGATGTCCATTAGCAAAACTACATTGCCAACACAAATTTTAAAATTCCACAGAAATTTCGTGTGGTATCATAGATTTTCTTATAGTGATACTAACTATCATAATTTCATTTGTAATCTTTGCCAGATATATCTTCTGTTTGAATTGTACATGCAAAAATGATGAAACGCCACAGAACGACAAAAAGCGTCGTAGGACGACAAAACTACAAACACAAAAATAATTAAAAAAAAATTATATTTATATAGATTAATCACTTATATAGAAACAAACAATTAAAAGAGGTATACAGGTTGATTTTAAGCAAAAAAATCTCCCCTCTTTACATAATAAATATAGGTGATTAGAAAAAAAATTGTGAGAAAGGGTGATAGATATTTAGATAGGAGAGTTACTTTTTGAAATATCTTTTTGGACAAATTATTATTTAATTTTTAAGTTACGATTAAAATTTACTATTTAGGTCATTGATTATGAAAAATGATATGATATATTTTTAAGATTTGATCAAATTAATTATTTAATTATTTCATTTTTTATTTTTAAGTTTTTTCGAAAATTAATCACTTTTATAATAACGTACAAGGATAGAGAAGTCTAACCGTATCATAATTATTGAAACACAGAGGTCAATATATGTCAAATAAACGTGAAATAAAATTTTTCAACAAAATTTATCAGACTTGAGTTCGACGTTTTACCAATCTTCATTTTTAATAATTATTATATGATTATACTTATTTTATAATCAGATAATTAAATAATAAATTTGATGATAATCTAAAAATTAAATAATAATTTATCTTTATCTTTTTTCGAAGAAAATGGTCCATTCATTTCAACAAGAGTAAGCATGTCAGACATAACATCCTGGAGTATAATGAAAGGAAAAACAAAATAAACCTTGATAAGAGAGTGTTGAGCCAAAGAAGTAAGCTCTTGAAAGTTTTATTAAAAGGAATATACTAATTTAATAAGTTTAATTTAATAAAAATTTTAATAAAAAAAATATATAAATACCATATTTATTATCAATATTATTATTAAAAACATTATATATATAAAAATTTTCTCACTTGATATATATATATATATATATATATATATATATATAAAAGTGTTTGTCAAATTAAGGAGGCCTCTCTTAGTTATGTTACCCTCTCTTTTTACAAATGAAAATTCTATATAAGTGAACTTTTTACAAGTTACAAATATGTCTTTTTTGAGAAAGACAAGGAACTGACTATGTTCTTGACTTCTAAGAACATCCTTTTTTTTTTTTTTTGTGCATCCTTCTAAGAATACTTTTTGGAGTATCTTAGCTGGTACTTTATGAATTGAAAAATTATAAAAAATATATTTTTAAAAAAATATTTTTTAAAATAAATTTTATTATACTACCAGTATATTTTAAAATTTAAAAGTTCAATATATTTTAATTAATTTTTATTTATTAAAATTAATTTTTATTAAATTTATTTTAATTAAAATTTATTTTTACTAATTATTTATTATTTTAAAGTCAGAAGAGAATAAGACTTAGAAGAAACCACTTGGAAACTTCCAAATCTCTTTTAACATTTTATAACAACAGAATTTTCTATTGGAAAAGAACACTAAAAGTAAACCAAACTTAACAAACAATTTAAAGAAACAGCTAAGCACATCTTCATTTCTTGACAAGAAATCAATAACCAGCAGTACCTATGTCAACAACTCTAACTAAACTTTCAATTCTTTCAATTCTTCAATCCTTCTTGTTTCATATTTCAATGGCAGCATTAGATCCCATTCAAGAGGAAACTTTTCTTTCATGCCTTTCTTCCAATTCACTACCAGACCCACCAATCTCTCAAGTTACATATTTTCCCAGCAATCCTAATTACACATCTGTTTTACAATCATACATAAGAAACCTCAGATTCAATTCTTCTTCAACCCCAAAACCACTCTTCATTGTAACTGCTACTCATGTATCTCACATTCAAGCTTCAATCATTTGTTCAAGAATTTATGGTCTAGAAATGAGAATTCGCAGTGGAGGCCATGATTATGATGGCCTTTCTTACATATCAAGTGAGCAATTTATGATTCTTGACATGTTTAATTTAAGATCTGTGAGTGTGAATTTAGAAGATGAAAGTGCTTGGATTGAATCTGGTGCCACACTCGGTGAAGTTTATTATTGGATTGCTAAAAGCAGCAAACTTTATGGATACCCAGCTGGAGTTTGTCCTACAGTTGGTGTTGGAGGCCATTTAAGTGGTGGAGGATATGGGAATTTAATGAGGAAATATGGGTTGTCTGTTGATAATATTGTTGATGCTTTAATAGTTGATGTTAATGGCAGAGTTTTGGATAGAGAAGCCATGGGAGAGGATCTTTTTTGGGCTATTAGAGGTGGTGGTGGAGCTAGTTTTGGAGTGATTGTTTCTTGGAAAATTAAGTTAGTTCATGTTCCTGAGATTGTTACAGTTTTTAGAGTTGAAAAAACATTAGAACAAGGTACATCTGAGGTTGTTTATCAATGGCAAAATGTTGCAGATAAGATAGATGATGATTTGTTTATAAGAGTTGTTTTGAACCCAGTTGTTAGAAAAGGTATAGAAACAATTAAGGCTAAATTCAATGCTTTGTTTTTGGGAAATGCAGAGAGACTTGTTGATTTAATGGGAAAAAAGTTTCCTGAAATGGGTTTATCAAGAAATGATTGTAAAGAGATGAGTTGGATTGATTCTGTTTTGTTTTGGTCTAATTACCCAATTGGGACCTCAGTTGATGTTTTGCTTGATAGACAATCTCAAAAAGAGAAGTTTTTGAAGAGAAAGTCAGATTATGTACAAGAAGCAATATCAAAACAAGATGTTGATGGAATATTGAAGAAGATGATAGAATTAAAAAAACCAGTATTGACATTCAATCCTTACGGAGGAAAAATGGGAGAAATTTCTGAGTTTGAAACTCCATTTCCTCATAGGAAAGGGAACAAATACAAAATCCAATATGCTGTGAGTTGGAATGAAGAAGGTGTTGAAGCAGAAAATCAGAATTTGGAACAAATAAGGAAGCTTTATGAGTACATGACACCATTTGTTTCAAAATCACCAAGATGTTCATATCTAAATTATAGAGATGTTGATTTGGGTATCAATGAAATTGGGAATGAAAGTTATGAAGAAGCTAAAAAATGGGGGATAAAGTATTTCAAAAGAAATTTTGAAAGGTTCGTGGAAGTGAAAACAATGGTGGATCCATGCAATTTCTTTAGATATGAGCAAAGCATCCCATCTATCAAGAGTAGAAAGGCTGAGTAGCTACAGCTAGCCTTCAAATTCTACTTCAGTTTCATGTGAATTATAAATTTAAAAAATAAAGATTTATAAAACTTATTTAAATTTAAAAATGTCAATTGTATTACGACTGTCATCTCTATGGTCAGGTCTCTTCTCTTTAAGAGATGTTAGAATAGTAATGTGAATTTCACATTGCTCAAGAACAAACATATGCTGGGCGTTTCGGACAAGATGGCGTTACTGAATCTAAATAATTCAAAGATTTGGTACTTGGGCTTTTGGGATTCAAGCCCAAATCACTTGATAATTTTAGTTATTATTTAAAAAAATTTTAGAAACATTTTTTTTAAATAATAACTTTTTTTTTGCAATAAGAAAACTATTATATTCCCTTAAAGTGCGCTAAAAGACTCAAATGTTACAAGATAAAAAGAGATATACTTAAGAAAATCCACCAAATGTCCATTAAACCAATACCCATATAATTTTTTTTTTTCTGAATGGCTTGTAGCCCAAATCTATATAGACTTTATCAGGCAAAAAAAATCTACATAGACTTTCATATGTTACAATGTGGGCTCTCAAGCCTGTAAACACAGTAGAATTACAATACTGCACTTGTAAGTCTCCATTTTTTCTATGTCGATCTACTAGAAATACGGGTTAGATTTACTAGAAAAATTCTATTGTAAATACTCATCTGAATCATCAATCCAACCCTTGGGGAGGAACAAAATCAAATCAGGTAAAAATACAACAATTGTGGTTTTTTTTTTGCGAGATTAATTAAACAATAACTGGCCTTGAACTATTGTTCGTCCAGAAGACGCGAAATCAAAAGGACATTCAAATAGCTTATGGAGTCTCCTACAATTACAACAACTTCCACTGGCAAACTGGTCATATCAGACTCATCACAGGTCTTTGTTTCATTTGATAAAAGATCTACCAACTATGCCATAATTTTTTCCTCTTTCTAAGACAACATCAACAAAAAGAGTCCATAAGCCTTTTCTAGACAACGTTGGAAAGATTTTGTAGCGACACCAACAAGATAATAAGAATTAAAAACTAGTATTAAGAACACAAAAGGAGGCAAACAACCACAACATATATTTAATTTAATCTAAGAATACTATGGATAAGAAAAAGGAGAAGAACATATGAGAGGATTGGTGCTCCAAACTAGTGGTTGGAGCCATCAGTGTTGAAGATGGACCTAAACCCTAAGGGAAGCACTCTAATATTTTTAGAGAGGGATAAGATAAAAATAAAAAGAGAGACGCAAAATAAACTAATTTAAGTAGTGCACTTTTTAAATAAAGAAACCTTGCACCTTTTGAAAAACTTTAATTTTTTTGCTCATTGAAATTCCATTTATGTGAAGCAACAAACTAAGGATCAATGTGTTGTTGTATAGGGAATCCTTGTTCAATATCAATTCATGTGAGTTATTTATTAACTAATTGGATTCTTGTATAGTTGCCAGCTCACATTGAAGGTTGTTATGCTGTTAGATTAGTTTGCTATTTTCCCATCAATTTCTTCTAAATAAAACCTCTATCTGTATATTCTATTTTCTCATATTATTAACACTGTTTGTTACTATAGAGCTTAACGGTAAAAACTATATTGCATGGAGAAGATTGTTCTTATTATATGTCTTGATTCCTAACATTCAAGGTTTCTTGGACAGCTCTATTCCAAAACCTATGATTGATGATCCTTTACATTTGCCATGAATTTGATGCAATAATTTAGCGGTTTCATGGCTGATCAAGTAAGTTTCTCATGCAATTGGGTCTATAATCTTTTAAATAGAGGAGGAAGCTCAAATATAGGAAAATTTAAGTTTAAGATTCTCTCAACCTGATAAATCTTATATTTGTCACTTGCAACAAACTCTTAGTAATCATACTTAATGATCACAATTTATAGATCCTTACTACACTAAATTGACAACTAAATGGGAAGAACTAAAAAAGATTTGGACCAAGTCTTTATTGTGGTTGAGGAAAGAGCAACCATGATTGCTTTAAGAGTTTTGCAGACATGTATAAGAAAGATTAAGTGTTTGAGTTTCATAATGGCTTGAATGAGGGATTTCAAAGAGTCAGAACTTAAGTGATTAATATGAAGCCATTTCCTTCATTGGATAAGGCATACGATATGATTTCAATAGTAAGAAAGTTAGAAGGCTTTTCTTTTTCGTGTTTAAAATTTTAATAAGTTTTTTGCTATAGTGGTCAAGAAGTCAAAATTAGATATGCTTGTACACATTGTGACAAGCTAGTTCACTTAAGGGAGAAATAATAAAACTTATTGGTTATTCTCCTTGCATCAAATTCAACATAAATAGATCTTAAGGAGGGAATCAAATCATATAAGGTTCACCTAATTAAGTTCAATCAACAACATTTGGTAATATGGCTTGAGTACCTCATATTTTAGTTCCATCACATGTTAGTGTCTCAGATACTGCTGCTAATAAACTTGTCACCATACCATAGTTTAACCTAACTCATGATCACTTATACAAGCGTATAAATTTTTTGGGAGATCAACTTAAACATAAGTCATCTAATGTTGCTACTCCACATCTCAGTAATGTTGCAGGTAATTTATCTTCTATATTTGCTTCATGCTATAACACAAAGTTAAATAAATTTCTAACATCCCCTTATCTAGTTAGTTTTTAGATACTTATCACTTGAGCAATTAATCACATATCTTATAGTCCGGATTAGTTTGCCTCTCATCACAGAGTTGGAGACATGGAAGCTCAATTACTAAATGGAATAAGAGTTTAGGTTGCAAATATAAGATCTATAGCTTTTAATGAATCCATTTTCCTTGATCATCCTTAACATATACTTCATTTACTTTTAATCTAATTTCTATTCATAAATTAACTGCTTCTTTTAATCTTTATGTAATTGTTTTACATCATTACAGCTTTATCCAAGTCCTTTATCCATAATGACGATTGGGCTAGCTAAAGTTTCCGGAGGATTGCACATTCCTTACTTAGAATTATCAATTCCTTCTTCTCATTCCAAATTCATCTCTTCTGTCAACAGTCACTTCTTCTCTCTGGCATCATAGGTTAGGGCACATTAATATTGCCAATTTTCTAACTTTTAGGGTTCTATGTACTAATGAACCTTCAAATAAATATCTCATGCATGTCCCATGGCTAAACATAAAAAGTTTTCTTTTCCTATTTCTACTTATATTATTTTAAATGCTTTTGATCTTATACATATAGATGTATGAGGACCCTATTCTCAGGGCGATCTGAATAATAGTCATTATTTCCTTTATATGGTGGATGAATTCACTAAGTGTACCTTTGTTTTTGTTAATGAAATACAAGTCTGAAACTTTTCAATAGGTTGAATACTTTTGCATGTTTGTCAAAACTCAATCGTAGAATTACATTAAAATTGGTAGAACAAATCAAGAAACAGAAGTTTTCATGCCTACTTTCTTCCAACCATAGGTTATAATTCATCAAGTAACTTGTGCCTATACACCTTAACAAAATGGCATAGTTGAGAGAAAGAATTAGCATATTTTAAATGTAGCTAAAGCAATCTTGTTTAGTTCACATTTACCTTTGAAATTCTGGAGGGATGTTGTCCTTAGAGCCACTTACAAAATTAACAGACTTCCCATTCCACTTTTACAAAATCAATCAACATATGAGTTGCTTTATCATAAACTTCCATCATATTTTAAGTTTAGATACTTTGGATGCTTATGCTATGTTGCAAATTTTATAGGACACATAACCAAATTTGCTCTTAAAATCGGGAAATGTATCTTCATAGGCTATCCAACTAATGTTCAAGGTTATAAGGTTTATGATCTTAAAACTCACATAACTTTAATTTCTAGAGATGTTTCCTTTTATGAAGAATATTTTTCTGATGAAAACACAATGTCATCTTATTCCATTTCTTCCTTACATTTACTTATTTCATCAAAAACTATTTTGGATGATTATACTATTTCATAATCTAATACTCCTAATACTCATTTTACTCTACCAAATTCTAATCCCACTTCTTCATTTTCTCCACATAATTCTACTGAATCCATTTCTATTGCAAATACTACTTTACCAAATTTTATGGCAAGTTTTGATCCACCTCTTAGGAAAATTCATATGATACTAGTTGTTTCTAACTATATTCATGATCATCATTATAACCTTCCCGAAGCTCATGATTTCACTATAGCTGTAACAAATCCATTATCTCCCTTCCTCTCGTACAATAGCCTTTCACAATACTATCATAAGTTTGTTTATTACATATCCTCTCAAACTAATCCATAAACCTACAATCAGGCTAAGACAAAATCACATTGGATATAAGCAATGCAAGAAAAATTAACAACATTAGATAATAATAATAATAATAATAATAATAATAC
>CAOJBK011567483.1:0-18704 GCA_948294925.1 Codiaeum variegatum
AAATTTTTATTAGAATTTGAAATTTATTTACACTTTTTTTAGTATGAAATTTTTATTTATATTTACTATAATGAAAAAATATACATTTTTATTAAATTTATGATTTTATTATAATTTTAATTATTTTATAGTTTGAAAAAAAAAACTCTTTTCCCAATAAATAATGAAAGATTTGATATGTCAAATTTACATCTTTAACCTTCACTTTAAAAGCATGTTTATAAAAAAGCACAAGTTGTAAATTTCTAATTAAACTCCCAATAATTATATTGTTCAAGTAAAAGCAAAATATCTAAGTAGGTTGCTGACAGGGCTTATAGACCAGATATTTTTGGGAGCTGCCCGAAAAATTCCAACCACTGAATAATAACACGTGTCAAGTATATGATCGTGCGATTCTTTTTGGGCAGTGGCTGAATTTTGTTTTGGAAGGGAAGAAAGCCTTGTGCTTTTGATCCAAGTTTGACACGGAGGGTAAACGGAATCAATCGGCTTTGTACAAAATAATATTCGGATCCGCTTAACCCGTTTTAGATAAATTCTTCATATCTCAAATTTCTTTATATGAAAAATAATATTTTTATAAATTATTTATTATTTAACTTTAAGATTTAAAAATAAATAAACTGTCCAAAATCAATTTATGAACTATATTCTGCAGTTTTCAAGAAAACAAACAATGACTAGGAATAGGACAATAATTGTTTGTGTTGTGGTAAAAGCTACTTCATTTTAAGTTAGCAGTGGTACCACACGTAATTGATAGTATGCAATTGATGGTTTAAAGTTTTTCAAAATATTTATAATTATATATTAAATAATAAATTTTTTAATATTTATATTCACTAAAAATAAAAAGATTGAAAGTAATTAAAATATGTTAAAAGAATGAAAAATAATATTTTAAATATTTACTCCTCCTAACTCAAGATCCTGACTCTGTCGCTATTAGAAGTACTTTTGTCATAATAAATACAATCAAAATCGATGTTTCCTCCAAGATTAGCACAGAGATCTCAAAATGAAAAGGAGACCCAAAGGGATCCCACCTAATTGCACACACTACACGACACGAGGCAGTCAGACAGCGGCAACATGCTTGTGGTGGGCTCTACCTAACTAATCAAGTCTCAATACAAAGGTCAACATATATAAACTGATGTCCAAACTCTCCTTTTTGTTCAACGTGGATAAATAAATCATTTTAAAAAAAAATTCTAAAATACACTAATAATCCATTTGGTACCTAGATTTGCAATCCCGAGAGTTAGTTATAATCATAAGCTTAGTTAAACCATAGATTATTTATTTTAACCCTTATTTGGTAAAAAAATTTAATCGATAGGATTAATAATTCTACCTCATAATTTTGCATTTGGTAGAATGGATTAATGAGTGAAATTTAAAAATAAGTTATTGTTTGCATGAATTTAGGAATTTCGAGTTATTAAAGGCACTCAGTTATGGGTATATTCATCCGTAAGTTCTAAGTCCAATAAAATCAAGGTTATAAGTTCCTCGTTTAAGTGTAGGTTGGAATGAGTTAAACAAGAATATGATAACCAAAGTAATCTTTATATTAAACCCTTAGAATGTGATCCAAACAATATACATTTTTGGTATTTTTCTTAATACAATGTCTAGAATAGAAAATGAACAAAAGAAATAAGAATAGATATACAAAAATAACCTAAGTTAAGATACGTGTCCCAGGATCTGATGAGGACATCTCTGCCAGTAGCCATTTTCAAGGCTCTGGTTGGATCTTTTTTCCCTAGATATAAGCAGAACCATCACCAAGAACTCCTAGTTCGAAGAAGAGTAGTGGTATCTAGGCTAAGGCCGTCAACCATCGCTTAATGGAGATGTAGGCGATCGTCGTCACTCCGTGTAGAATAGTTGTAGTTCAGAGACTGGATTAGGGTTTTGCTTGAGAGCAAAAGAGATAAAGTTTGTTGTTTTAGAGTTGAGTTGATAGGATCCCTAACCTTAGAATTTTTAGCGCTTTATATAGTTTCTCAAGGCAGTGGAGACCTTCCCTAGGGCAACACATGATTGGACTTGGGTATGGGGCACGATCCCTGGGTTTGGGCCTTCTACCAAAGGATTATGAAGATAGGCGTCTGGGCTTGGGACCACTAGAACTAGGCTCTTGAAGAGTGGACTTTGGTTGATCTCAGCCTAGGAGAACTATAGGAAGCACTCTTCTAGCCCTAGGCCGGATGTCTTGCCCAAAGACTTGAGATGAAGGCCTTGAGATGGCCTGATCCATTGATGATCTAAGGCATTGCCCAGGGGATTGAGATGATGCATCAGGATGAAGGTTTGACCCGTTGATGATCCGAGGCCTCGCCTAGGAGCTTAAATCATGGGCTTAAGGTGCTACTTGCCCCGGAGCTTATCTGGAGGCCTAAAAGGGCCTTAGACCATCTCGAGTGCCCTATGGTTGCCTCTTAGTTTTGGACCAATGTTAACAATGCCCCCTACATCCTTTGCTGAGATTCTATGATGCCACTTGGCTAGGGATGCACCTGCATCGACCTCCTTTGGGACATTTTACACTACTGATTATCAGTAGGGATTTTCTTATCAGTTGGGGATCTAAAAACTGTGCCTTTCTTGTCTTTTCAACCTTGTCTTTTAAACTTCTGATTCCTGCTAAAAATTTGTATCAGAAAGTGGAAAGGTCATCTCATTAATAGGGATATATATACTTTTTCCTTAGTTATTTCTCTATCTTTTGCAAAAAAAATGTGGATGAATAACCTTTAGAGCCCTTACCGATATTTTCTCTCCTGGTAAGCCCTAAATTTTCTTTTATCACTTTGAGATTTTCATTTATCATTTAGGGATCTTCTTTTATTGGTTAAAATTAAGCTAACTTTTCTTTTATCATCATTAGCAATTCTCAATAATATTAAAAATGACCAAGTTAAAGAGAACCACTTCAAACGTTGAT
Organism: Codiaeum variegatum; assembly: GCA_948294925.1. Taxonomy (NCBI): domain Eukaryota; kingdom Viridiplantae; phylum Streptophyta; class Magnoliopsida; order Malpighiales; family Euphorbiaceae; genus Codiaeum; species Codiaeum variegatum. The sequence continues at coordinate 2,960 of CAOJBK011567483.1, forward strand.
CCCATCTAAGCCCGCCGTGACTTGTCTGACACCGAGGAGGTAGTCAACTAGGTACCCGTCCCTTACCCTAGTGGTTACACATTAGGATTTGTTTGCATGTCCCCTTTAGATTCCCTTCTCAAGTTCTTGTTTGGGGAGTCATGTCCTCCTAGGCTTAGTGATATAAATCTTGTAGCCTGTTGAACTAAGTCTCCAATAGTTAGGACTTGGCTTCTGTACAATATTGACTATAGGTCCTGGTATAAAAGGATGAAACATGTTTTCCATACCCTCTGGATTGGCATGGGTATAAATAGGGTTTTAGAGTTATGTTTAGACCCATTGTTGATCAACCATCCCTTATTATTTTCTTCCCTTTTGTTCCGATTCTGCTGAAGCAATGTCTTTGCTTTTAGGTTTGGGATGATGAGCCCAACCCTTTACGATATTGCTTTCCTCTTGGGGGTCCCTATCTCTGACAAGTTTCTTGACCCTCTTCTTCCCTTTGATGATTCCTCTAGCATTTCTTTTCAGAGGACTTCTTACCAACATTTCTTTGAGGGCAACCAAATTCGTGACCCAAAACCCTCTCATGAGGAGCACGTAACCTTTCTCCTTTATGTTCTCAGTAAATTCATTTTTTGTACGACCTCAACAAAGGTTACCAAAGAATACTTGAGAGTGGCTAAGGCTTTGGCCTCTGGTTAAAGGTATGACCTAGGATGTTTAATTCTTTCCAACATGTACAAAAGTATAAACCAATTTCTAATTGGACCCGAGGAATTTTACTTTTCTCACCTCAGGGGCCCAATATGGGTTGTCCAACTCTAGCTGATGGCCTACTTCCCACGTTTCATCAAAATACTCAAGAATGATAAGCTCTTTCCCACTTTTGGTCAATTCCTTAGGACATGATTGGTTAGGGAATTGTCTTACAAAGAGGTGGTGAAGTTCTTCCACTCCACTCAAAGAATACATAGCCTCTGCTTCAGCAACCTCAAACCTACTCCTCACAGGTCTAACTGGTCTTTATTGTCCTGTTATAAGAGTAACCTCTCCCTCAGGGATCCACTAATTTTGGTGTGGGCCAATTCAAGGGCAACTGCTTTTATTGCTCGAGATTTGCCCGTCAACACCTTTTTTTATTCCAAGGGAGGTGTCGAGGTATACTCTTCCCAACTCTACTCCCAATAGTTTGGTCTTCATCAGGAGTATCCCTGTACCACTTTCTCTCATAACCAACTCTCCCCCAGTTGATTTGTAGTCTCTAGAAACTAGTTTCAGCAACTTAGGGACCTTTACGGTCTTCGACTTAGGGAATTAGTGATCTCGATCCTAAAGTGTAAGCCTTACATAACCAATAGGTTAAGAACATGGTGGAAGAGGCATATTGATATGGCCTTGCTCTAAGAGTTCGATGTAGTGTGGTCTATGTTACACTTTTCAAAGATCACTACTCAAGGAGTTCAATGCAGTGTGGTCTAGGTTGCACTTTTAAAAGATCACTAAGCTTCTCTTATGTAGGATATCAGCCAGGGATGTCTTCGAGGTGAGTATTTAAAACAAGTTTGTAAATTTGAAAAGTTCTAGAGAATTAAATACCACACACTTTTGCATTTTTTAAATGAAGTACACCAAGTCCAATAAAGGATTAAGGACCATAACCTAACCGAGGCCACCTTTACTTGAGATAAACAAATAGCCACTTTTAAGGACCACTATAATAATAAATTCAAGGAAGAGGGAAAAGACATTAACCCTAACTTTCCCATTCCTAAGCATTAGTTTCCTCTCAAAGTACCCCAAATAAAATGGTCACCCTTACCGACTGCCTTCTTCGGGGTGGCAGGACCTATCCTTGAACGAAAAAAATATCCATAAAACCCTATAACCTTTGTTGGATATTACACCACTGATTACCCATCAAGCTCATGTTTTAAATGGCCATCATCACTCAGACCACTTGGACGAGGTCGAGGTAGACTATTCTTACCTTTGTGCTTCAGTCGATTTTGTTGAATTTTAATAACTAAGTTTATTCTTATTTCTTAGCTATTGTCCTAAGGCTTATCGGTGAGTCCATACCACCGGTGAAAAGGAAGTTTGAGTTTGATACTTTTGAGAGGCCTCCAAAGAAAATGAAGCAAGGCGTAAGTACTCCTTCTCTTAGCGATTTTATTATGACATTTTTTCTACCTCACTAGCTATTGTTCTTTTCTTGCAAAAACTCAAGCTTAAAGCTGGAGTTTCCTTTGTTGTTGCTACTGCCAATCCTCTTTTCGAGTAATCTCCCTTGGTGAGATCCTCTGCGACTTCCAAACATAGGTCACAGATAAGCAAGGGTCACTCCAAAAGAGAGACCTGCAAATTTGAGGCATCAAAAGAGGAAACTAAATTGGATGCCTCCCAGAGAAGCTGCTCAAAAACCAAGTAGCACTCAACCCGAGGGGACTCTAGCCCATTGATGCAGACACTCTCCAAGTAGTCCCCCTCAAAGTAAGAACACAATGTTCATATCGATCTGACTCAAGGGCTTATAGTTAAGGATGTGGCCGAAAGCTCAAGTCTAAGGGCATCTCCTGCTAAGGATTCTGCTAAAGTCTCTCCAATGAAGGCTTCTTTTGACGAAGCTTCTCCAGCGAAAGCCTCTACTTGAGGCTCCCTCCCTAAGGTCATTATAGTCACCTTTCCCGAGGTAAGTCCCTTCCCTTTGCTTGAAATTCTCATTTTGTTGCTCCAGATTCTAACCCTTTTATTTTTATAGGATGACTTGGAAGATCTAGAAGGCTATTTTGTTTCCTTAGGATCTGATGGCGAGGCATGTCCCAGGCCAAAGGCTGAAAAAGTTGTGCCCCCTTCTCTTTCCACTACCGAAATTAATTAAAAAATAGGGAATCACAAACAGGCTCTCTCAACGATGGCTAGCAAAGGGCTATTTCTGCTCCTTGAAGAGTCTGCCTATGCAAAAGTAAAGGAAAGTCTACAATTTATCGTAGATCATGCCACCAAGGAGCACCTATAAATTGGCCAAAAATCAACCGTGATTAATTTCCTTGACCATTTTGATGAGAAGTTTCATGCCTACAACTTAATCAACGCCACTCAGAAACATCTGAAGGACTCTCAGTCCAAGCTCGTCCAGCACCGAGCTGATCATAAATCATTCTAGGGACATGGTAAGATCCTTTTTAGTGAAGCTAAGTCTTTAGACAAAGAAATGGGGTCTATGGTGAGAGAGGCAGAGGCATTGGATAATGAGTTAGCTATCAAGAGGAAAAGGCTGGCCCATCTCAAGAAGCTGAAGGCACAAGCCCTATCCAAGGAGAGGTAGGTTCGCAAGGAGAGCAAGGTGATGAAAGAGAGCATCAAGGCCTCATCCGAGATTATTGCTAGCCTAGAGGGTGAGGTGGAGAAAAATAGAGTAGTTGAAGAAACCCTTTAGCGAGAGCTTGATGAGCTCTTTTTAATCTTCTTTTAGCTTCCCTTGTAATACTTTTAATTATATTATGAACTAAGAACTTGTATTATAAAACAAGTTCCTTTCATGGGCATTTTGATCAATGTTATTGGCCAGCGGGCCATTTGTTTAAATTCTTAGCTTTTTATATTTCATGCTTTAATGGCTGAATGCATATTTGTGAATGCCCATTAATGCTTATCCATATAATGTCTTTGAACTTTTAAAATGTTTTTTTTATTTAATATCTACTTTAATCAGCCACCAAGGCCAAAATTTACAAATGTAAGCATAATCTTTAGCTGATTAACACAAATGGTAAACAAAATTGAATAATTAAAATTGGCTCTAGTATAATAACTTTGACCAATAATACATAACTGGGCTTTCAAAGGCAAAGCTTAGTTCAATTTCTCCCTAACTTTCTTAAACTAAGACTAATTAACTAAGTCCCACAATGATGGCTTGCATAATTTTAAGTACTACCATTAATGGATCGACCCTGGTTCCTTCCTTCATCACTCGAGAGCCTTTAAGCGCCATCGTCCATGATTTACTTAACTTTAAATGGTCCTTCTCAATTAGCATACCACTTCCCTAAGTCAGGTTGTTTCTCCCAAAGCGGTTGGATAACTTTCCATACCAAGTTTCCAACTTTGAATGCCTTGGACCGAACTCTCTTATTGTAAGATCTTTTAACTCTTTTCTTCTGACTTACATTTGGTCTAGGGATGCTATCCTTACATAATCCAACTTATCCAACTCCCTGAACATTGATTCTTCATACTCTTCTTGGGTGAGTTGGTCTTGGAGCCTTCTCCTGGTGTACTTGACTATGAGCTCTGTAGGGATCATGGTATCATGCCCATAGGTGAGCTTGAATAGGGTGGTGCTGATGCTTTCTTGATGCTTATCTTGATGGACCATAAGAAGTCTCCCAAAAGTTCATGCCACTTCCGAGGGTTGTTGTCCACCATCTTCTGGATGATCCCTTTGATCACCTTGTTGGTAGCTTCTGCTTTTCCATGTGCTTAGGCATGGTAAGGGGTTGAATGTAGCAACTTTATCCCACGTTCATTATAGAATTCTTTCACCACCTCACCTGTGAACGTGGTCCATTGGTCTGTTGTGATCATCTGGGGCAGGCTGGTCCTGATGATTATGTATTCTTTGATGAACCCAACCACAACCTTTTGAGTCACATTCCTCTAGGGAACTGCCTCTACCTACTTGGTAAAATAATCAATAGCTACCAAGATAAAATAATGATTTTAGGAAGATAGGGGATAGATCTTCCCTATAGTATCCATAGCCCATCTCCTGAAGGTCCAGGGCTTAGTGATTGAATGAAGCTCCTCAATTGGCGAGATCTGAATAGGAACATATTTCTGACAAGCTTTACATCCCTTGGCATAATCCATGCAATCCTTTTCCATTTTTGGCCACTAGTATCCATGTTGTTGCAATTATTACCTCATCAATCTTCTAGCTTGATGGGCTCCTGCTTCTTCTTCATGCATCTCAGCCATGTCCAACATTGCTTCTTTATGACTGAGGCATAACAAGAGTTGGTCTTTATATTTCCTATAAAAAATACCCCTTTTCCTTCTAAAAGTTAGGGGCAAGGAGCCTTATTTGGTGGTCAGCATCTGTGGATGGATTTTGTAGAAACTCGACTATGGGTTTCCTCCAATCCTGAGTCACATATATGGTAAAGACCTCTAGATGCTTCTCTACTTACTCTTGGAGTTGGTCAATGCCCTTTGAACATAATACTAATATTGGCCTACATTCCAAGGGAATTTTCGTGAACCATTAGAGATCGCCTAATGCCCCCTAGGCCAGTCTGTTTGCTTCTTCATTGGAAGCCCTGGTAGAGTATTTTAAGAAAATGTGCTCAAAAGCTTCCAATAGGTGCATTTCCTTATTGCAATAGGATGAAGAACCAGTTCTTCACACTTGTACTCCTCAGTCAACCAGTTGATAACTAGTAGTGAATCACCCCTAATATCCACTGACAGTGCCCCCACTTCGGCCAAAATTTCGAACCCTATGATCAGTGCTTTATATTTCACCTTTTTGTTGGAACCTAAAAACAAATCCAAGCTTTATAGTGATGCCCCCTGGTGAGGTTAACACAATGTCTACCCTTGTCGATGTTAAAGTTTTTTATCCATCGAACTACAACTCCCAAGAAAATCCCTGAGATATGAAATTTACTTCCTCTTCTGGGATATCTTTGATGGGATAGTGAGCAGAGAAATTGGCTAGGGCCTGGCCTTTTACTTACTTGAGTGGGATATACTAAAAATGAAACTCTGAAAGTCCAACTGCCTATTTTCTAATCCTATTCCTTAGATATGGTATTGATAAAATGTATTTCATTACATCAGTTCAAACTGATGACCATGACTACCACCGAAAGTATGTATCTGAGCCTAGTATAAGAGAAATAAAGGAAAGCCCTAGCTTTTTGATCTGATATACCTTGTCTAGGTGCCAGTTAAGCTCTTGCTACGATAAAAGATGACCCTTTCAAATCCCCCTTGATCTTGGTTTGACATTCTCCCTATTGTATCTTCCGAAGCTAATATATGCAACACTATGGGATCTTTTGGCTTAGGAGGAGTCATAACTGGCAACTTGGTTAGATAAGCTTTGATTTCATCAAACACTACCTTATGTTCCTCTATCCAGACAAACTCTTTTTTCCCCTTAAGCAACAGCCTCCAAGGCTGAAGTTTTCTGGTAGTATTAGTAATGAATCTCCTCAAAAAATGATCTACCTAATTGGTCTTTATAGCTCTTTCTTGGTCTTCAAGGTAGGAGTCTCTAGGATTACTTTAGCTTTGTTTTTGTCAATCTCCATGTCCTTTTGATGGACTAAGAATCCCAAGAAATTTCCAGCAGATACTCCAAAAGCACATTTGAGTGGATTCATTTTGAGCTGGTATTGCCTTATTCTTTCAAAAGATTGCCTCAAGTTATCCAGGTGTTGCTCCTCTTGCTGGGATCTAACTATCACATCATCTATATATATCTTTATAAACTTCCCCAAGAAATTGTGGAATATGGCATTCACTGCCCTCTGATATGTAACCCCAGCATTCTTCAGGACAAAAGGCATCACGACCCACTCATATGCCCCAATCAGTCTGGGACACCTAAAGACTATCTTACTTACATCTCCCTCGATGATCTTGATCTGGTTGGATCCCAAATGCCCATCTATAAAACTCAAGATAGCATTTTTATAGTCGAATCTATTAGCATATTGGCCATGAGCATAGGGTACTCGTCTTTAGGAGTTGAGGTGTTTAAATTTATGAAATCCACACAAATCCTCAACTTTCCATTCTTCTTAGTTACTGAGACAATGTTGGAGAGCCATTATGTGTAAACCACAGGTTGGATGAACCTTGCCTTGAGTAACCTTTCAATCTCTTACTTGATCAACTCATCAACCTCAATTGATATTCTACTCATAGGTTGCTTAAATGGCTTAAATCTTTTCTTAGTTGGCAGTATGTGTTCAACTAGTTCCTTTGACATTCTTGGCATTTCATCATAAGTCCAAGAAAAGAAATCTTCGTACTCCCTCAGAAGAGCCACTAGGTTTTGTTCAAATTCAGGGGAAAATTTGTCACTTATAAAACTCGGTCATGGATCATCCTCTGTCCCCAAGTTGATCTCCTTCAAGGGATCTTAGACTTTTGTAGGTTCATCTTAGAGATTATTAATTCCTAATCCAAAATCTTTAAGCTCAAGGACTGTTGGGGGATCTTGATATTCATTCTCATAAATACACTATGCTAAACACACTTGCACCCAAAACAAATTGCAGAGCTTGAGAATAACCTACAGTTGTCTCTTGGAAATCTTATCCACAAATTACTGGAATGATGAAGCTCAGTCAATTGCCCAAATTGTCTTTGGCTGAGATAATTGCTAAACCAGCACAACCTTAAAATCAATCTTCCTTTCGGGATCAAAGAATAACTTTTTAGCATTAGCATCATAATAAATTGCAACCAAGAAGTGAACCTTTTGTTTAAAAGGATTGGTATCTATATATACTATCTCCACATAGTCATCCCTAAAAATAATTAACATTTGGTGCATGCTTCAGGGGATACAAAATTTGAATGGATCCAATCCCTCTCGAGCAAGAGGTTGTTGTTAATCTGAGCATCAACTACATAGCAACCAGTAGTTTTCCTACAGACTTTGATTTGTATAGATACAAACTCTTCAGGCAGTGTCTCACTGCCCATAAAGTCATACAAGGAAAACTCAAACCTCTCGATATCCTGAAGAGTGAGTCCCCATTTTCTGAAGGTCTTTAGGGGTAAAATGTTGACTCCAACCCCATTATCTACCATGACTCTGTTTGCAGGGATCCTATTTGCCTCAGCCTTGATATAGAGAGGCTGGATATGATTTTCTAAGCTTCTTTGAGGCTCCTCCATGATGATGGATAGTGGTTGCTAAGTCCCCTTATAATTTATCTCAGCCTCTAAGACATCCCCATCTAAGGTAGCTTGCTGGCTAGGATTATCTTGAAATTCCTCTGGTAGTACAGTTGCCATCTCTGGATCTACTTTGGCCTCAGGAATTGGGATGATTGTGACCATGTTGATGCTCAATCTTTTGGTCAACCTAGGTTTTTCTTCTCTCTCATCATTTGCCAATCCAGATCTTTGGGGCATTGATCTTTCAACCAAACCTCATTCCTTACCCCATTGATGTTCATAATAGTAGGCTTTTTATGGGGATTCTCTTCCCGTGGCTTCTAGTTTTAAGGCCTATCTTCCCGAGGCTTCTCGTCCTAGGGCTTCTTAGGTGCCCAACATTTAGATCTTTACTTATGGAGACACTTATTATTATACCTTCTTCTACTATCAACTTCTTTTAGGAGCCTTTGATCTCTAATGGCAAGCTTTTATTGCACCTTCTCTTAAGGCACCTTATTTTTTACTTTCATCTCAGCCCTCCTCTCAGACACTTCCCTTTCTCTATCCTCCCAATATTTATCCTCTCGCTCCCAAGCTATCAACTCCCTCTCCCAGAGCTCTTGTCACTTCTTAAGATTAGTTCTGGAAGCTACTTTAAGTCTTTCCATTTCTTGTTACCTTTGCAATGTCTATTTTTGGGTTTTAGTTAGAATCAGCCTTTGGTTCCTCTTAATATGGCTGATTTGGGAGAACACATTTCTAGAAATTGAAGCTTAGGAATTAGGATGATGTTGCTCCCACTTCTCTACTTACCTCAGCATAAGCTTGAAGGTCTGAGGAACTCTATTCTTCGAGGGTGTAGGCTTTTCCTTCATAGTCATAGGAGGAGGCTTTGTTTTGGCTACCTCATCATAACTGCTTTCCCTTGTCTTCTTTAGGAATTGTAATCTTTGATGGATAGGCTTCTTTGGGTATTGGAGCCTTTCATGCACAAGATGCTTCTCCTTACCTTTGTTCATTGCTTGTCTCTTCTCAAGGGCTTGAGGTAGAAGGGAAATATACTTTTTCTTAGGGATAACCTCAAACTCCACTTTGTAATTAGGGCAAGTTAAACAAGCCTCATAGGCTAGATCCTTATCCCTACTGTTCGACTTCTTTGGGATCCTTCCCTCTAGCTCAAGCTTCATCCTGAGGTGATCAATTTGATTTCTTGGCCTGCCTGGGCCTAAAGGGGTCATTGTCACCATTCCTACCTTGATACCAACCTTTGCTCCCTTGGGGAATGGAGTGGTTTCAATGGCAGCTTTATCTTTTCCCCAAGAACAATAGCCTTCCCTCCTCGATTTCCTTTGCACCACATTTTTGAAGGTAATGCAATTATTAGTATAATGTCTATCGACATTGTGCCACTTATAGTATACTCTTGAGTGATCTTCAAGGGATGGGATCACATGCTCAACACTCAGCTCAATTTTCCTACCCTTCAGGAGCAGGTCAAAGATTTCCTCAACCTTGGATATGTCAAATGAGCACTCTTTGGTTAGCTTGTTTATCTCCTACTTCTTCTTATGCTAGGGCCTGAGAGAATGACATGAATATTCCCATCCTTTAACTCGGCCACACAAATGTCAATCTCCTCTTCTAACTCAAATTCTTCCTTAGGGGCTGAGTATGCTACTTGATCCTTGTAATAAGAAGAGTGGACATTTTCTGTTCCTTTTCCTTGAGCAATCTCTCATAGCTTGTAACTCAGTTAAAGAGATCATAGAAGTCATAAAACTTTGTTCCTTGGAACTTTTCCCGAATGGACGTATTCATTCCCCCAAAGGCCAATTTTATAACCTTTGTCTCTAGGACTCGAGTGGGGCACTGAGTCTTTAACTTCTAGAATCTTGCCACATACTTCTCAGTTGCCTCACTAGTGTTAATCCTATCCAAATCAGCCAAGGTAACATTTGGCTCAGAGGTATAAAACTCATTGGTAAAGGCTTAAACCATTTGATCTAAATTTTAGATGCTATCTGGATAGAGTAGACTATACCATTCAAAAGCACTAATAGTCAGAGAGTTAGCGAAGAGCCTAAGTTTGAGGTATCCACTAGATGAGGCTTCCCTACATTGAACTGTGAAGAGAGAGATAGGCTCCCTAGTATTGACATCACCTTCCCCAGAGAATAGTGTGAACTTCGGGGACTTGTATCCTCTTAGGAATGAGTAAAACACATCAATTCACTAGCGTAGGGTTGGCTATTGGGCACCCTAGAAGGTCTTCCAACCTGTACCTCCTTTCTCTGAAAATGCCTTGCTAGCTCATTGTCATTCCACGGCTTGGGGTTTTGATACCTAGGGTTAGCTAATTATTCTTGGGAATGAGCTTCTATATATTGCATAATGAGAGCCATTGGATAAGCTCGGGGTGGGATAGGAGCTTACCAGGGGGCTTGCATTTGAGGTGGCAATAGAGCATGCTGATATTGGCTTGGGTATTCTTCATCATGTCCCTGCCTGATATTATTTCTCTAAGCGATTCTCACCTCCACATATTGCAAGTCATTCATTATTGGTTGGGGTTGATATTATCGAGGTGGGGGTTCCTGTTGGGCAGCAATGTCATTGTACCTCCCATAGAGGATGTTGGTAAGGTTAGTAACAAAATCGGTGAAGGTCTGAATGGTGTTGTAGACCATATTTTGAGCATCCCAATTCCCCTTCATAAATGGATGCATGATTTACAACATCTGATTCACCATTCCCTTATACATGTCCATATTTGCCTGAGCTACTGCCGATCCAATAGTGTCGATATCGGCAGTGGATAGAGATCTCGGCCTGGAGGGCTCGATATCCCTATTATACTCACCTTTGGTGATATCACCTTTGGGAAGGGGTAGTAGTCCACCTAGGATGACTACTTCTAGAGGCTAATTGTTCATATCTCGTTTTCTGGCGGACCTACATTTTGCAAGATTAATAGGGTTATTAGTATGGTCACCAATTTTCTTTGTTCGATTTTTTCCAACCATGTTACTATCTTAGAGAATATCCAACTAAGTGTGCCAATTTCATTTGCACGAATTTGGGAGTCCCGAGCTATTAAGAACACTCAGGTATGGGTATATCGGTCCATAAGTTGTCAGTCCGATTAAATCAAGGTAATAGGTCATTCATTTAAGTCTAGGTTGGAATGAGTTAAACAAAAATATGATAACTAGGGTAATTTTTATATTAAACCCTTAGATTGTGATACAAACAGTATACATTTTTGGTATTTTTCTTAGTACAATGATTAGAATAGAAAATGAACAAAAGAAATAGGAAGAGAATACAAAAATAACCTAAGTTATGATACGTGTCCCTGGATCTGGTGAGGACGTCTCTGACAGCCACAGTCTTCAAGGCTCTGGTTGGATCTTTCTTCCTTGGATATAGGCAGAGCCATCACTAAGAACTCCTAGTCTGAAGGAAAGGGGTGGTATCTAGGTCAAGACCGTCAATTGTCGCTCAAAGGAGATGTAGGCGATCGCCGTCACTCCGGGTGGAACAACTGCAGCTCGAAACTGGATTAGGATTTTGTTTGAGAGAAAAAGAGATAAAGTTTGTTATTTGAGTTGATAGAATATCTAACCCTAGAATTTTGAGCCCTTTATATAGTTTCCTAAGGCATTGGAGACCTGCCATAGGGCAATACATGATTGGACTTGGGTATGAGACCATGATCCCTAGGTTTGGGCCTTTGACTAAGGGATTCTGAAGATAGGTGTCTAGGCTTAGAACCAATAGAACTAGGCCCTTAAAGAGTGGACTTTGGCCTATCTCGGCCTAGGAGAACTGGGGGAAGCACTCTTCTAGCCTTGGGCCATATGTCTCGCCCAAGGACTTGAGATGGTTTAATCCATCAATAATCTAAGCTCTGGCCCAGAGGCTTGAGATGAGGCCTTGGGATGAAAGCTCCACCCATTGATGATTTGAGGCCTCATTCAAGGGCTTAAGGTGCTACTCGCCCCAGGGCTTATCTGGAGGCCTAAAAGGGCCTTAACCCGTCTTTAGTGCCCTATGGTTGCCTCTTAGTTTTGGGCTGATGTTAACAGTTATTTTAAGCATTAAATAGTAGAATTAGTAATCTCATAGGATAGAGATTACAAAAGATAACGAGAATAGGTATTATTTAAGAAAAATCCAATGAATTTACTAAACTCTTAAGATTTTTTAATTGAATGTACCAAATATAATGATATTTACTAATTTTATAGTTTAAGTAAATAATTTTTTATACTAAATGAACTGTAATTGATTATTTACTTTGCATTACCATCATATGGTAAAACACAATTTTAAGATTGATGATATAATTATGACTATGAGACACAACGGATGGTTTGTAGCAAAAGAAAGTTCAAACTAATATGGTTGGAGGCAAATTAATGAATTTAAGGCTTATAAAATTATAAATATAAACTTTTGTTTTTTCTTCACTCAATATAACATTAAGGCATAATGAGCATTAAAAAAAACATAAAGGCATAATATGGAATCACATGGAGCAAATTAAAAAAACTGTCTTTTAATTCTTTTAAAGAGAGAAAAAGGTATTTTTTAATCAAAATAATACTAACTTAATCAACTACATAACATAATGAGAGCTCTTCAATATTGTATTGATATTTATCATGATTATTGGTTTTCTTAATAAATCATGTGTTTAGCTAATGATGTAGAAAAATAAGCAAGAGCAATTAATCATGAATGTCAATTCATGCACAAAAGCGTGGCACTTCCTTAAGTACCAATCCTTGTGTTTTAACTTACAACATGGATAAGTATCTAATTAAATGGCGATTGCGTGTATTTCCCACTTGAAATCAATCAATTCATCCTTTTTCCCTTTTTTTTAAAAAATTTTTTTGAAGTGCTCAATGTCAAACCACCATATTCTATTTTAGTATTAAATTAAAAACTAGTTTGAACTTTTAAGTCAACAAGAATGCCAGTACTTTTTCCATGCTTGTATATTGTTTCCACTTCAACTCCTCCAAGTCAACCCACATTCACCATTACTTGTATAGCCAAAATCTGAGTTAGTTTCTTGTTCTCCGATTTAGCAAGAAACACTAACTTATGGTGATGCTTATGTAACTTCTGGGATGCAATATCCATAATGACTATTTTAGTAATTTCATTTTCCGTCAAGCTTAATAAACCCAACCTCTACATAATCTTGTCTAATAAACTTCAATAATTTTAAGTTTTGACAAAAGTATCATATCTACCCTATTATATGATCAACTCTAATCCATTTTTTTTTTGAGCTTTTAATCAAACTATTATATTTTTTTGAAATCTTTTAAATCTACCCAACCTCTATTTGATGCGCAAATAAACTAAAGTAGTCATATAAGCATCACTCCATATGTTTAACTCACTAATGATTTCATGAACACTTAAAAAAAAAATTCAAAAGTCAGTTAAATTTGACAAAGTTAAAAAGTCTCAAACTTTTTTTATATATATAAACTTATTTGCTAAGGTATTAGAGGTACATCAAGACATTTCAACTAGGCTGATACCCCCTTAACACCGACGTCACTTACCAAAAGCAGAAACTTTATTAATAAAAAATAAAGAATACAAAAAGAAAGAAATACAAGCCAAAGTTAACAAAATCGAAAAGAGTCCAGTCCCATGGAATCATGCAATAATAAGTCAAAACGTTAAAGGACTCCATCAAGTTTTACTAGACAAACTAATAGCTAAATTAGATAGTTTGTCAGCTACCTTATTACCTTCTATAAAAGCATGACTCACATGATAGTTTAAAGAACTCAATTTGCACAAGCAATCATGCCACCCTTCACGAATGTGCCACAAAACAAGCATAAACTTGTTGACAATAAGCTTCACCATATAACTTGAATCATTTTTGAACTAGATTGGAGAAAGATTCTGATTGAAAGCAAACAGAAAGCAATAATGAAAGCCTTCTTCTCCGCCTCCCAAGCAAAAACATTACCTAATGAAGCTGTAAAAGAAGTAATTATTGAACCAAAATTGTCCTTGAACACCCCACCAGCTCCTTTTGTACCCAAACAACCCGTATTGTATTTAAACAAACCTCTTGGAAGAGGCAGCCATCTCACTTCAAGCAAATGAGCAACATACTTAGAAATACCTTTAACCCCCAATCGAGACAAAATATAAGCAGGTTGGATTGCGTATTGTCCATCAAACCAACAACAAAGCAGCTAGCTTGCTTAATGGCTTAGAACAACAATCTCAAAGAAGAAGAAATAGATTAAAAGGAATTCTAAAAAAATTAATTTGTTTCTAGCCCTCTAGAGAATCCAAAAAAATCGAGTAAAATACTACCTTCCTAAGGGCTTTGAGTGGTGTTGAAAGATGCACAGCTGAACTAGAAGAAATCAGCTCACTCATTGAAGAAAAAAAGAGGCAACCCACCTGGAAAGTGTCTTGCAATGCAGACCAGAGGCTAGAAGCGTAACAATAATCCAGCAGCAAATGAGTACTGGAATCGGGACCATTAAAATAGAGTCTATAGGTCGAAGCTAAATGAAAACCTCTCCTTTGCAAGGCTGCTTCAGTTGGCAATTTATCAAGCATAAAACTCCAATAAACAAATAAGTGAGTAGGAGGCAAATAATGATGCCACATATCCTTTCCCCATGCAACTTTAGGTTGAACATTTCTATAAAAATTGTAACAATCCTTAGTTGAGAAGCTTCCATTAGCAGAGAACTTCCAAACAAAGACATCCTACTTAACTGAAAAAATGGCATTATTCAAATCTTGAAAAAGCTTTGAAAAATTCTAACAAAAAGCATGAGGGAGATACCAAGAACCCTCCCAATAAACATCAACAATAGAAGCTTACAACTCAGAACAAAACCTTTTGGCAATATCATACCTGTCAATAATCAAATAACCAAAAAATTGGCCTTCCAAAAATTAAGATAGGAAGAATGAGATGGTAGTTGAAGTGGTGTGTGTCTCCACAGAGTTTAAATGAAAGTTTTTGGTTGGATTGGGTTAACATGCACAATAAGGAATGGTCAGGGGTGGCCGGACTGGTATCCGGCGTAAATCCTCTGACAAATAAGTCAGTGTGACAGAAGAGTTTAAGTAGAAACTCTCTATAATGGATTGAGTGGAACTTACCTGTGAGAGGTGCTTTGACGGATATTTATAGAATTGGACCTTGTAGCAAGGACGCGTGTCACCATTAGGTAGGCTGAAAAGTACCTTGGATGGGACAACGACTTGACAGAAGGGTTGGTGAGTGATGTAAGCAACTGTCTTTATCAGGTGTCTGGACCCAGGGGGTCCCTAGGGAGGTCAACCCAGGGTTCAAAGGGTTCGGGGTGTGGTTGACACTGGTATAACTCTGGTTATTCCTGAACCTCCAGTTAATCTCGAACCATACTGATATGAGTCAGTATCAATAGTCCCCCTGAAGTATTAGCACTCGAAGGTCGTAGGCTCAAAGAGTGCTTGAGGAGGATTTAATGAATCCAAAAAGGAATTTCTCCTATTTAAGCAGGTTGTTTTGAATTTCAAAATTCGAATGGAAGGGTACCTAAGGGTCACCCCGCTTCCAAACCATCTAGGCGTGACTTTCCACTGACGGATATGTCCTTTCATCTGGACCAGATTAGACCGTTGCATGCTTCCAGGTACGACACCTTTCCTACTACCAATCTCTTTATGCCATGTGTCAAAATTGTCGATGGCCTTTATGATTATTAATGAATGGTTATGCAGTTATGAGCTTCAAAGTGTCATAACATTTTTGGAATCAATGCATCCATTCAGAGTCTATAAAAGTTTTTCACCTTTTTCATTA
>CAOJBK011567851.1:0-11705 GCA_948294925.1 Codiaeum variegatum
TATATATATATACTTAAAAATTAAAGACATAAAAATTATATTTTTATTAAATTAACTAGTTAATACTAAAGCATATGATATTAACATCATAATTTCGTTCGCATTCCTAAATGCTGTCACATGTCATTATATGATAATTTAAAAAATTTTAAAATAAAAAAAAATAATAAAATATAAAAATCTTAAATTTTAATAATATAGATTAATCAATTTTCTAAAAGAAAATTAAAATTATATCATTTTAAGATATTTATCATTATGTATAAAAATCATAATGATTATTTAAATAAATTAAAAATATTATAATAATTTTTTATAATTAATTATAAATAAATGTTATCTATTAAAAACATAATAATTTTTATTAAATAATAATCATTATGATTATTGACTTTATTTTAATAATTTAAAATAAAAATAATAATTATTAATATTAGCTTATTTAATGAAAATAAAATATTTAAATTCTCATATAAGTAGTTTAATTAAATAGTTACAATACAATGATGTTGTTGGAAAAATATTTTTAAATTTTATTCCTTTAGTTTTATAGATTTTATAATTTATTTTTAAAATATTATTATATTTAAGTAATATTAATAATATGTTATAAAAATATTAAATTATTTCGATATAAAAAGTATTTGAAACATTATAAAAGCAAACTATCTAAACTTTTTTGAGATTTAATTCATTTATTATATGAAATTATTTATTTAAAATATTACAATAATTAAATATTTGTATATTATAATAAAAATAAAAAACAGCAAGACTAGTTTATAATTAATTACATCATTTGACTATTTTCAAAAAAGGAAAATTTACACAATTTGACTAGCTTCCAAATAATGATATCATAAAATGTTTTTCAAGGACAGTTTCAGCTTAAAATCTCACTAACGACAATATCAAAATCCAATTTTAACTAATTAGCGTGATTAATTAAGTGTTAGCAGTTGTTAAGAAAAAACAAAAAATAAAAGAAAAAACAAATTCAGGGGAAGCAAGAGAAGAGAGAAGAAACGGTCCTTTGTAATACAAATTGTTAATGGCCACGGAGGAGAAGCTCCTCCATTTCCTTCTTCTTCCTCTCCGATTCTCAGAGATCTCATTCTCTTCTTCTCCATTCTCCTTCAGGTCCTTCGCCCCTCTCTCATTTTATATATTTATATACATGCACAGATTAGTTATTTATATAATGTTTTGTTTAGATCAGTGATCTGATCATCGTCTGATTGCTTGAAATCCGTTTTACTTTCACTCATTTGGATTCATTTCCAGTTAATTTTGTTATTTGTTGAAATGAGTCTGTATGTGTATTTTTTTTTTTGGTATTTTAATCGGAATTTTTCTCTGTATTTTGAATTCATCTTCTTAGATTATTAGGGTTTATATTCACAATTCCTGTCGCACAGCAATCAAATTCGTGTTAAATAAATTGGAAGGTGTTATTGCTCATTCATGTTTTTGCAATCAAATGTTGGTTTTTAGGCGGCATTTTCTTCTCTGCAGAGCTTATATGTTTTTTTTTTTTTGCAGCTGTTTGGTTTCTTAATTGAGGTTTTTGGCGATCATAGTAAGAAAAAGATTGAATTAGTTAGAGAGAGTGTGTGTGCTTTTTGTTTGTCTGAACTATAAATGTCTTGTGGAGAAGAAGAGAAACAATGGAGTTGTCCAAAAGCTGGAACAGTAAATTTGCTGAGAGCTGGTTCAATAGTTCGCGAAATTGGAGAGCCTTGTCTATCTCATTCGCCTATAAAGGTTGTTATAGCTGTAAGACTCTATCGTCAACCATTTTATTGATTCTCTCTTAATATTTGTTTACGTATATTAATAACATTATGATTATTGATTCGAGTAACCAATGCTGATTCTTTTTCTTCTTTGGAGGGAAGGGGGTGAATTTGAACTTATTGAGCTCCATTAAAAAGCCAATGAAATGTGTATAGGTGCTATAGGTTACTTTTGTTGGATTTCCACTCACGCACTCAAGGAAATAAAGTAGAAAAAATTGAGAGAAATTATTATCAACTATGGAAATACATGACCAATTTGATCGTCCCCTTCCCTGCCTTGTCAAGCACACACATGCACACATTGATGGTTTGACCTGAAAGTTTACATATTATATTGTCAAAATCAAGAGACTGTGATCAGTAGAAGAAACAAGATAATGTGAGTTATAGTGTGGAGAGCTTACTTCAGAAGGTAAGCGACCAATTTCTGAAAGTGGATTGACTAATATAATGGAAGGGTAGATTTCCGAGATCACTAATAGTGACCATATGCTTTATTCTTTCTTTTTTTTTTTGGTGCATTCCTCTATATCTTCTTTGCTAATATATGCTTCTATAGTTTGAAAAGATACCCTAGTTGTGTCGTGACATGGAATTTCTCCTCTCGATCTCTCTCTTATTAACTTTTCTTTTACAGTGTAACTGTAACGACAACCAATATTTCTTTCAAATTATCATATGAAATTCTATGATGGGGCAGGTAAGCAGAATGCTTAAACCAGACAAGTGGCAGGCAACTTTTGACAGTGATGGGAAGGTTTCTGGTTTTCAGAAAGCACTAAAGTTGATTGTTGTGGGGGTATGTTATTTCACCACTATAGTGTAAACATGTATCCGTAGGTCATTTTCAGCTGATTGATCTATGCTATTCCTGCATTTCTATATTCTAGCTATTCTTTCCTGGTGAGGTTTAATATTTTCCATTAAGTGTGGTTGTGTTGAGAAGAGGTGTAGTTATATGGGAATGATGTTGACAAGGGCAGGGATTGGTGGGGAGCCTACGGGAAGGTATTATTATGCCTAATGTTAATGTTCTCCTCTTTTCAATTGTGTATCACGATGGTTTGTTTCCGTCAAATATTTTATGATGGCTTATGCTATTGTGAATCATGCACTTGGGGGGTTTTTCTAGCTCTATGAATTTATGATTGGCTAAATATTTTATAGGAGAGACTGGGGAACAATAAATACGAAAATGGGAGGGCGGGAACTCATCATATATAATTTCTTTTGGTTGTTTTTGTAGGGAGTTTCTACCTTGCATTTAATAAATATCTTGCACTCATTATAGGCATTATCTCTTAAATCTTCCTTTTTCTATGGAGGAATTTTACCAGGTTCCAGAAGGGATTTTTCCCTTGTACCTTCTCTCCCTTTCTGCATGTTAATTTTTGAATTATCAAGAGGAGATGTCAAAATTTGTAACTTTTTAACCTTTTTGTTTCTCTTCCTCTTCACCCAACATTGACATATTGAACTATTGTCTAAAATCATGGGAAGGATAATCTAGCGACATATACATTGCCTGCTGCTGGATGTTTTGATGAAGTCTTGCTGCCAGTTTGATGTTGTATCTACCATTTTTTGGAAGCTTGCTATCCTTTTAAGTGGCCTCTAGAAAGATTGTTGTTAGTTATTGCTACTTATCTCTCTATCCTTTTCTTGTTATATCATTTTTGTAAATGTTACTTCTCCTCCCTATAAAAGTATCTCCTTAATGATGTTAGTTAAAACTTTTATTGACCTGATAATTTACGAACACTACAAGTACAAAAATGACACAAGAATGAACCACAGCTGCCAAAGTGCTAAACTACTAAACCACAGGGTTTCCTCTAAGCTAACCTTTGTTCACGTGATTTTGGATTGGGAAAAGTTTTTATGTGCTCAGAATTTTAAGATTTTTCATTTGTTTCCATTTGTCTGACTTTGCCTGCACTTGCTAGTTTTATGTTGCATTATTCATTTAAATATTTGGTCAGTCTACTTCCTTCCCACGCCTACTCCCTATATCTTTGAGTAAGTAAATAGTAGCATAGTGAAAATGAAATTATCAATTCTAATTTGTCCAATGATCTCTTTGCTAAGTAATTCTGTCCCATTTCACGCAGAACCCTGGGTTCTGACTTCCAGAATAATTTAATTTAACTGAAAAACAAATATGCTTATATTGGAGTATGACCATATACAGAGACATACAATAGAAAATTGCTAAATTAACCTATAACATTGTAAGACCATTAACCTTTCCTATTTTCATAATAGCTAAAAGAAGCATAGTAGCTACATATAGCTAGAACCCACTCTCCAAGGCAGGCTTGGGTTACAATCAGTGCTTGGGCTATTCCTTTGAAGAATATATATTGTTTCCATTTGTCTGATGCCCATGAAAATGTAATGACTGTATCTGCTGCATATTATAGGGTGTGGATCCATCCATCAGGGCAGAAGTTTGGGAGTTTCTACTTGGTTGTTATTCATTGAGTAGCACTTCCGAGCACCGAAAGCAGCTGAGGAGAGCTCGAAGGTCTAAGCTTTTTTATTTTCAAAGTTTTCCAATTCCCTAAAAGTGCATTTTCTTTTGCTGCACAGCTTGCATTCAACTAATTGAGTAATCTTTTTATAATTTAAGTTCTAGTGTACTGCTATCCATTTTCTAACATGTTGATTTCTTCTGTTGCAATTCCACAACTCTGCATTTTTCTATATTCATGTTCTTTTCATTTGCTTATGATTTGTTTTAAAGTATAAACGCAACTCAAGGCTGCCTAGAATTGTGGTTATTTGGACAAATGAATTATCCATCGTGCTTATCTTTTTGCTTCTTTTTTTTTTTTTTTTTTAAATTTCTCTTCTATTTATGTTTGTTGTGAGGGAAAAAAATCTTAATATACTGATGATATGAATTATTGTTCCACCTGATGATGCTTTCTATTTTCCTAGTAAAAAGTAAGGATATATATATCTGGTAAGATCTTAACATGAGACCTGTTTTTACCATATGTACCCTAGCAGTAGTTTAATTTATGGATTGATCTGATTTTTACCCTTTCATACTATAGCTGTTTCTATGATAAAGTGGGGAAGGCAAGTATTACCCATGTGAGCACCGCTATAGTGGCACTACATTTGTCTTCCATCTTAAAAATGATAATTCCATTCAAGTTATCTTTGGTTTTTCGGTACATTGAATAGAGTTTGTTTGATCCTTTTTTCCTTTGATGTTACCTCAGACATGGTTAATAGTTTGACAAGGCAGTTTATCCTTGGCGGTGTCTTTAGATAATTCCTCATACGATGCGCAATTGCATGTTATTGGAAGAGTTCTTGGGAAAACAATTGACCTCGGACACTTGTCAACTAGCCATTAATATTCCTTTGGTGGGCAAATCTCAAGCAATCAATGAGTTTCTGGGTTCAGATGCGGAAAAGAAGGGGAGTTTGGGTTAGGAATTGAACTAAGAGGGTATTATAGTGAAGAAAATAAAAGAAAGTGGAGGCTTTTTAGGGTCTTGAAAAGCTGGTATTGTAACTTCTGAGTTAAAAAAAGAAAAAAGAAAATAGTAGCAACTGGAAGAGAAGAAAGAAAATAAGAAATAGAAACTACTTACACGAGCCTTCCAAACCAAATCAAAATACTGTAAATTCCATAATTAGATGGAAACTTAGAAAATTAGTTCTATGGTATAGGATTAGGATTCCTGGATTAGTAATTGCCAAACCAATCTAAATAGGAAGCAAAAGTTTTCCGATTGTATTCCTAAATAGTACTAAAACCTTAATATTCTTAAATGGGAAAATCTACAAGAAAAATCTGAATTGTCATATTTGATTCTCATAATTGCAAACAATTTTTTTTTGTAGCAAAAATTATTTTAAGAGCTACACTTCCTGACATAACCCCTCCCGTGTTTTTCTTTTAACAACGGCTACTTATCATTTTGCTACAGCCTTCATGTCCCAAGCACCTAGAAGGAAAAAAAAAAAACAGAATTTGAATTTTTCTTTTCTTTTTTTTCAATTGACACAAAAAACACTTTGATAATGATGGAAATTTTTAAGAACTGAATGTTTGAATTTGTAAGAAAAAATTGAAATCCAATAAGAAAAATCGTAATCAATTTTAAATAAATATATGCTATGAGATAGATATAATCTAATTGTGTGAATGAAGAGTGAAAAACTCGCTTGTTTGTTGGTATAGATGGATTATCTTTCCTGTTTTAAACTAATGAATAAGCAAAATTAAATAGGTAAGAAAAGGCTGAGAAATTGCAGTACCATCACCATACTTTCCATATTGAGATAAGAAAATGATCTATACTATTGTTCAATTGTTTTTGGCTATGAAAAGTGTTGGTTAAATTCATAAATAGGTTTTATTTATTTCATTCAATCATTGAGGATCCGTTTATTTGCCCATTTTGGTAGATTTCTCATTCAAACCACTGCATTTTTATATCCCAACTTCACAATAGAGGCTCCTCTTTTGTAATTCATTTGACTGATGAGTTTCGTCCCAGCTTTTTAACCAGAGTTCAATGCCTCAAAAAATGTTTAGGGAAACAATTTATAAAATGCAGGTTAGTTCTATCCACTGCTTAACTCGACAACTGTTCATTAAATTTCCACACTCTGCTTTTTGGCTCCAGAAACCTGTTCTTGACATTACCATCTCCTATTTATATATACCATCCTTAGGCTCTGCCAGCCAAACAAGTAATTACAATTCTGTGACTTTCATGTATTTGTGCAATTTTGTTCGTCAATCATGGGCATAACTGGAAGGGAGGCATTTAGAACTTTTATTGCTGCATTTAGCAATAATTTTAATTGTTAATAGTTGTTAACTCATATTTGGTATATAAATGAATTGAAATTTCATAGTTTCGTGGCTCACTGGCTGAAAATATTCATTCTATTTCCATGAATCTAATTTTATACAATTGAAAATAAGTAAACCAATTTTTTTTTTTTGAAAAGTAAATATTTCACTTTCAAAATGAATGCCACAAAACTCACACAGCTATAATTTTGAGAAAAATGTGCACCGTCTATCACAATCTCCCCTTGCCTCCTCTTCTGGCTCACTTCAATCTCTTTCTCTCTTTCTCCTTTCCTCTCTCTTCTTCATTTTTTCCTTTCTCTATCTCACTTTAAGGTTACTTTAGACAATTATCATATATGTGATTCAAAGATTTACTACATTGATTATGTGGATTCAATTGAGTTCCACATTTTAAAAATCATCATATGCTCAATGAAATGCATTTCCAAATGAAATATAATTCATTTCCAGTGAGTTTTTATATTTCAGATTCATTTTTACCAAATGGCGTGCACTATGGTTTTTCCTTTATTGCATCTACAGTGGAAACAAAAGAAATTATTTTGCCTGATTCTTTGCTTCATCAGGTGTCCTAGTGATTGCTTAGTTTGTTGTGACCCTTCATGAATTTGTTAATGCACATCTGGTGAGCTAATTTTTGAACATTTGGAGCAATGAACCTGTTTCAGTGTTTATAATTGTGTGGTATTTTAATGTTTATATGACATAGCTTTATGTAACCTTTGCAGGGAGCGCTACAACAATCTGATCAAACAATGTCAAATGATGCATTCAAGTGTAGGAACTGGTGTACTTGCATTTGTTGTGGGGTCTAAAGTTATGGATATGAGAACCTCATCCAAGGATGAAGTGAGAGGGGAAGCTAAAGTTAGAAGCAGACAAGCTTCTGTTGATACTACTAACAAATTGGATAATTATAGTAATTGGAATAATAATTGTACAGAAACATCTTATGCATGTGAAAGGGAAAGTTCTAGTGATTCTGGTGAGCTTCTCAGCGTGAGGGCAAGCACAGATAGTGCAGCGTATGACTCATCTTGTTTTTTACCTGCTTCCTGCCCTTATAATAGTAGTTCTCCTGAAATAGGGGATGGATGTCATGGATCACAATATGTAGCAGAGAGTTTTTTTGATTTCCCTCCTTTACCTGTCACAGATTTATTTGATCGGGGAGTAGAAGATACAGCAGAGTATAGTGTGCATGATAATGAACCTTCCACACAAAAAAAATTAAGATTTAAAAAGGACAGAATGCACAGTTTTCAAATTAATAACAGCATAGATTTAATTATGGAATCTGGTGGATCACCATCTAACAGTGTTTCACATCACAACTCTGAAATTGAAATCGTTCTTCATGATGATCATGAAAGGATATCACAATCTAATAATCAGGAATACAAAAAACAAATTGTGAACAAATTGAGAATATCAGATGCCCCAGAAACACCTTTTTTCAATGCAGCATCTCAAGGAGAGGGTACTGGTGAAGACCGAGTTTCTGAATGGTTGTGGACTTTGCACCGAATAGGTAACTTGGATGTCCATTTGTTATTTCATGTTATTGGAAAGGCATGGAGTCTATGTCAGGGATTTTTTTCATCACTATTCTTCTAAGGGGCCAATATCTCTTTCTTTCAGTTGTTGATGTGGTACGAACTGATAGTCATCTTGAGTTCTATGAGGATAAGAAAAATTTAGCCAGGATGTCAGATATCCTTGCCGTCTATGCATGGGTTGATCCTTCCACTGGTTACTGTCAAGGTTGCAGCATTTTCTGGTTCTTAATTCCTCTGTTATATAATGTCTTTTTTTTAAATATAGAAATATCATATAAAACTAATTTTGAAATAGTGATTGCCTGAAATTTTGAAACATAAAGTTTGTCTTATTTTCTTTTGAATTTCTGGTTTTAGGTATGAGCGATTTGTTGTCTCCTTTTGTTGTGCTCTTCGGGGATGATGCGGATGCATTTTGGTGCTTTGAGATGCTTCTAAGGAGAATGGTAATACTAATACTAACTATTTGAGGATGTATTTTTTGTTGTTCTCTAACAATTGCTTTTACACCTCCCAGCGAGGAAATTTTCAGATGGAAGGACCAACTGGAGTGATGAAGCAGTTGCAAGCATTGTGGCATATCTTGGAACTCACAGATAGGGAAATGTTTGCACACTTATCTCGTATAGGGGCTGAAAGCCTCCATTTTGCATTCCGAATGTTGATGGTTCTTTTCCGTAGGGAGTTATCTTTTAATGAGGCTCTTCAGATGTGGGAGGTTTGCAGTCATTAGTCATTCTCTTTTCAAACAAACCAGAGATTTATAGTGTTGGTTACATTAGCTGTTATATATTACTGTGAATATGTTATGTTGTTTGGATCAGTAAACTTGCAGCAATGAGTAAATTCCTTTGAACTTGCTAATTGCATATCCTTTTGATGCCTGACAAGATTGCTGGAAAGATCTCCTTAAAGCTGTTTGTGTCTTTCTTCTGAGAATGAAAATATAGTGATCGTCATTGTCTACCTTCTTCTTTATGTTTCCCTTTCCTTTTTATCTTTATCTCTACAAATTTATCTGGAGTTTAAGCTATTTTCTTTTTGGTATATTGACTCAGAAGAAAACCTGTTTATCAGAAAGGGGTTCTGTACCTCATCATGGTGGGATGAGGTGGATCTGCGTTATTTGTGATGTTCTTTAGTTGGATTCTCGTAATTTTTGTCCAGTGAGCAGGTGTAGACTTTTGAAATAAATGGGAAATAGGCACTTGAAAGAAATGGTCGTCTACAGGTTGAGTCCTAGAATGCATATTATTGTGCTGATGTGGTGGACAGCCAAATGTGGCAAGTCATAATAACATGTAATCTTCAAGTTATCCCAACAGTCCAGCATGACAGTATTCAGAACCTATTCATCAAATGCATGCACAAATACAGTCCTATCAAAAAATGAGAATAAGATTTATGATATTTTGAACATCTTAATGTCCAAAATGGTGTGGCCCCATTAACACCATATAGTTACATGCTTTATTTTCCTAAGCTTTTTCTTCTTCATTTCTGGAGCGAAAATTTACCTTAGCCTCTCTAAAAATCAAATTGAATTTAATAGTTGAACTTTCATTCTGTGTTATATCTACTAAATGGGCACTAGGACCATCGTTGTGCCTACTTGATACAATTTTTTAGCCATAGAAGTGCCTTTTCAAATTGGCAGGTTGATCCATGATTTGACATGATTGTACTATCTTTTAGATATGTTGAAACAATTTTGATATTAATTTCATTAAGATAAACCCAAATTTCTTGTTAAATGATGATTGAGAAACCCAAATTCCCTTGTTAAATGATGATTGATAAGTTATCCACATTTGTATACATCCAGTATTGTGACCGTTATAATTAACATTGAAATAGAACGGAGCATGATATGGTTGATTTCCCTTGATCAAATATTTCTGTTGAGGTGATACTTTTTTATGAATAACCATGGGATTATTACCTTGAATTGGATTCAGCATCGTTGGAAGATAATTATAAATCCAATTGACAGGTTTTCATTTACCTCTTTGTCTTCTTGATGTGGTTCTGTAACTGTCAATGATCAAGATATGTGTTTTTTTGCAGTGCTTTCTGATGAGAATCATCCTTAAACCTGTAAATGGAAATGAGAATTACCAT
This sequence comes from Codiaeum variegatum, assembly GCA_948294925.1. NCBI lineage: Eukaryota > Viridiplantae > Streptophyta > Magnoliopsida > Malpighiales > Euphorbiaceae > Codiaeum > Codiaeum variegatum. The sequence continues at coordinate 10,329 of CAOJBK011567851.1, forward strand.
AATTTGTAGATTCTAACTTTCTCTATTTTCAGTATCAGCTTTATTAGATCTGACTTTTATGAGATCATCTTTTATACAGATGATGTGGGCTGCTGATTTTAATGAATCCTTGGCCTGGGACTTAGAGGAGAACTGCCTGGAGGCACTGGTACTACATCTTCCCAGTGATTCTGGAGGAGAAATGAAAGAAGAAAGCACAGAAAATATCAATGGTACTTCAAATGATGATTCACACACAAAGCAGGGAAATATTGAGCATTCCATGTCTGAGGGCACTCCAATGAAGTCAGCATCAGCTCATCCCTTCTGTGGTTTGACGAGGAGTTTTTGGTCAAGAAGTGACCCCATGCAGATCAGCACTATGGTCTCATCAACTGAAAACGGGGATGATGAGTTACCTGTATTCTGTGTGGCAGCAATTCTTATCATGAACCGTCAGAAAATTATAAGAGAGGCTCGTTCAATTGATGATATGATAAAGGCAAGAGCATTAATGTGAAGTACTTCTATACTTGCTTCATCAAATTAATGTGAGCAGTATATTGCATTTTTTGGGATGATAGGGGCAGTATATGACTATCAATCTTCAATTTCTGGGATCATGTCCTTTTCCTTGCCTAATGTCTCTGATGAAAGTTTATGACAATTAATCCTCATTTTCTCACACATTGGTTCTAGGACCATTTCCCTTTGAGTGCTTAGTGCCTCTGACGATAATGTGCCAATGGTTGAGATGTTCAGTTGACTTCTTCCCTCTTTATGGTATGACAAGTTAGAATAGCACATTCGTACTTCTTTGACTGTGCTGTCATGTCTAATGCACGTAATGTCTTGAAAAAAAGGCTTCAAGATAAGAGTAGTTTTACTCTACTCAAGTTCTTGCATGCAAAAAACTTAGTATGCCTTTCACAGCATATTATTATTATGCAAGAGCATAAGTTCAGAATTTCATGAAGTTTATGGTTTTAATATTGTAGGCATTTTATATGTTAGGATCATTTTATATAGTCTAACTATTTGGATTAAAACTCCACCTAGATAGGAGTCATCGTGCCTAGCTGGTCCCAAGTCTGGATGAAGGAGGAGGGTTGTGGTAGATCGGCAACCAATGTAAAAATTTCGACGAAACTTTCATATGGATTCGCAATACATGATAAACGTTGGGGCGTCCCCTACTTGCGAGGCGCTATATCGAAACCTGGACCTAATGAGAAATAGGCAAGGGTGTAGGGCGTAGGGCGTTTTCCGAAAGCGACGCATCATGTCGGCGCCCGAATATGACGCTGAGTGAGCAAGGTTTCCCACATCATGAGCGAGTGTGAGTAAAGAAACTAATTCTAAGTAGAAATAGAGATAGATATAGTGGTAGAGAGAGGG
>CAOJBK011567932.1:0-22522 GCA_948294925.1 Codiaeum variegatum
ACACCATCTGTAACTGTCATACCACTTTATTTAAGTCATTCAAATAGAATAACTGAATATTTGATATTGATCTGTGTGACCTAAGTAAATGAATTTTACTTTATAGCTATAATTCATGATTATGTTGTTTCTCAACTGTCCAAATGCCATTCTTGTTAATACCAAATTGTATGAATGCTTTACAATCAATCCTTACATCAATCTTAGTAAATGGTCTTTTTTGGCTTGCTTTCTTATATTTAAGACCTAATTTAGAATAATGATATATTTTGCTTGATAATGAGTTATAAGTTCTTCTTCTACTTGCCTTTTCTAACACTGAATCCCATTCTGAATGCGTAGTTATTATATAAATTGGAAGCTTCATTGGAAGAATTAACAATCTTTTCTAATAAATCTTCTATATCAACTTCTGTATTACATTTAAAATAAAATAATATTTAAATTTAATTTAATTTGTAAATATATATGAATTAGTAAAATATTCATTAGAATTATACAAATTATGCAGAAAGTTTTAATAAAATATTCATTAACAAATAAAACAATTCAATATTCTATAATATTTCACTGCAATATTCATTTTCTTAATAATTAATCACATTATTTTAAATAATGTAATACAATAAAAAAAATCATTGAAACTATCACAAGAAGAAAAAAAAAAATCACAGTTATCTCGTATTGAGTTTGTTGTTTCCGTGAAATCTTCTTGAACTTCAACTATGGAATATGTAGAATCCGTTGAACGACAATTTTGTTATGGAGCTTCACATTCATTATTTTGATACATATTTTCGTATTTTAGATTTGCTTTGTTTTAGAAATTGGATTTGTTCAAATATTTATTATTTTTTGTATTAAATTACAAATAATAGTAGAAGTAAAGAAACAATAACGATTGTATTTAGAGAGAATAAAATAAAAAATTTAATGATTAATTTTGAAAATAATAATTCAATATAGATCTATGAAATCGAAATTTATAAGGAATCTTGATGAAATAGAAAACTAAAAAATGAATATTGTAATTAAAAATGGTAGTTGCTGATAACTTTGTTACGACGAGCTAATGATGTTCTTTTGGGTTGGACGTCTTTTTCGTTTCTTTTAATCTACACGGCCCAGAAACATATAAGAAAATGGTTCCTCGGTGAGGTAAGACCAGCTGTAACCTAGTATACTATAGATTAATAGATAATTGGTGAACTTCAATTTTTTTCATTGAGGAGAAAAAAGGTAAAAAAAGAAAAAGGCAGATATTATGATTGACATTTGAGAAATAGAGCGGTGGCATTTTCGCCATCAAAACTGAAATCTTTCTATTGCGTGCCTCACGAAACAAACCCGCCGGCTAGAAATTTTTGGAAGCAAAAGCGAAAGCTACCAGAAATCTCTCTCTGGCTCGCTTTGTGTTGCACAAAATCAAATATAAAACAGTATTTTTTTTATTCGTTTCGCTAACTGACCAAAATTGCCCGGCTGCAGCTCTGACTCTCTGACACGCTTGAGGTTGGTTTCGCTTTTCTTCTTCATTTTTATTTGTTTATACATACGATTAGGAAATTTGATTGAAGGCAATTTCGTTTATTTGCTTGTTTAGGTGGGAATGCTTAGGTGCTTTGTAATACTGTGAACTATTGGGGGACTAAGAAGTGTTTCTTGGTCCCCATTAGATGAGTTTCGATTTTTTTGAATAAGGGAAGATAATGAGCTTACAACTCCACTCCCCATTTTATGGGATTCCACTTTCCTGCCCTTTAAATCTCAATTCTCTGTCGAGAAGGTCATTTCGCAAATTTGTTTGTGCCAAAAAGCATAATGATTGGATTACCCGAGCAATTAGGTTTTCAGATTTCTGTGGTCAGTATGCAGTGTATATAAGGAATGCTATTGGATCAAGAAGTGGGTTGAAAGTGGAATGTGTGAAACAACCTATTTTTCAAAGCAAAGCTCTTGTCAGGTCCTTGCTTCCTTTATGGAAAGAGGGACTTCTTCTATTCCGTGGTTCAGTTTTTGTGGCTGTCATATCTGGGGTTTGCTTGTTGCTCTGGTATGGCCAGGCCAAAGCCAAGAGTTATATTGAGGCTAAGCTTTTGCCTTCCATATGTTCAGTGCTTAGTGATTATATTCGGCGTGAGATTGATTTTGGTAAGGTTCGGAGGGTTTCTCCTTTGAGTATAACTCTGGAAACATGCTCAATTGGGCCTCATGCTCAAGAGTTTTCTTGCGGTGAAGTACCCACCATGAAACTCCGAATTTGTCCTTTTGCAAGTTTGAGGAGAGGGAAAATTGTTATTGATGCAGTTTTGTCCAATCCAACTGTTGTGATTGTGCAAAAGAGAGATTATACTTGGTTAGGCATCCCGTCATCAGAAGATGGTCTACCAAGGCACTCATCTTCTGAAGAAGGGATTGATTATCGTACCAAAACAAGGAGGCTTGCCAGGGAGGAGTCAGCAGCTCTCTGTACGAGAGAGAGGGATAATGATGCGAAGGAAGCTGCTGAGAGGGGTTACATTATTCTTGAGAGAGATTATAGTCTGTCTAAAGATGGAATGTGGAAGGCAGATGAAACTCTTTTCACAAATTTAACGTTTTCACGTGCAGATGAAAAGATGCACTTTCGGGACCATCATTGCACTGACGCAGGTGTTGATTATGATATGAAGCATGCTGACTTGGAGAAATCTTTTGGTGTAAAATTACCCGGTTCAGGTCTTAAATTCTGGTCTAGTGTGATTAAAGGACCTAGGGAGCACAGATTTAAGATGATGGCTAATGGGTGCAATATCTCAGCAGCTAGTGCCAATGCCAAACGACGAATCCTTGACCATAGTGCATCAGCAGCAATTGCATATTTCTCTGGCCAGTCCATTGGGGAGTTTGATGAGCCTTCTCAATCATCTGATGGTTATCATCTTATGATCCTTGACTCTCTCTTAGCACAAAGCCAAGGTGGTGATATTGCAGACAAGTCTATTCATGTAAGTAGTGGGGAAGAATGTTTAGCTGCTGATGACCAGAATGTACAACACAATAAAAATACAGGAATCCAGCCTCTCACAAGGAACCAACATATACTTGGTACATATGATTTCAGCCTTATACGCGATCCATTTCTTTGGACTTTACGTAAACTTATTGAAGTTGCAAAACTTGGTGAGACTTTGCCATCTATCACAAATGTCATTGGAGATGATAAAAATGGTTTAAATAGCAAGGATTCACCAGGATATATTTCGAATAGAAATACAAATGCAAATGCAACGCATTATCCTATTCCAAGTTCAACCTTGAGCTTGAAATCTAGCTTTGCTTCTTTTACAAGAAATATCAGGGGAATGCTGTCTCCTCTCTTTGCTGGTTCCTTTCAAAAACTGAAATCTAGTGTGGGTCCAAGAGTTGAAGATATTGTTGCAGAGCTTGTTGATGGGGTAGATGTAGTGCAGGCTGAAGGTATTGACAAGATGCTGCCAGTTTCACTGGAATCTGTTCATTTCAAAGGTGGCACACTGATGCTGCTTGCATATGGTGACAGAGAGCCAAGGTAAGTTTCTAATTCATATGTTTTATTACTACCACTCCTACAATGACTACGACTACTACCCTATTTTATTCTTGTGTACATCATCTATTCTGGATAAAAATTTGTTGAACCTTTTATCTGTTATAGATGGGGTGTGAGGGTGGAATAAAAAAAAAAAAATAAACGAAGAAAATTTATGATTATGAATTTGTCTTTCCAGTGAACCAACATGGGCAAGTAATGAAGTTCGACATGTGCTATTATATAAATATAATATGTGTTAATGTTTGCCATCTGCAATGAAATCTTGGAAATGTGACTTGGAAACATGAGATTGTATAATTACATTTTCATGAACTTAGGAATGACAAAGGATAAGTGGAATAGTCTACCACAGTTCCCTCAGTTTCATTCCACAATTTGATCATATTGAATTCCCTTTATAGAAAAAAAAAACAAATTTCATGTAATGTCTTCTCAGTATCAAATAATTGATTTATCTATCTTAAAAGTAAGTTTTGTTTCATACCAATTTATATTTTTATAAATAAGATAATTCTTTAAAAAAATTAATCTAAGGAAATAAAAAATGCCATTCATGAAAATAATCAATTTCACAATGTTCAATTATTATGGAAATAAGATTTTTTAGCGTAATTAACAAATCGGTCTCTACGTATACCACACATTATGTTAGATGAACTTATAAATGTAAGTGTTAATTTGCTATTAGAATGATAGTTTTATATCTATTTACAGATAGTAAGCTGCATGTATATTGGTAATGTTTTAATCCTTTTTAGGTTTATTATGAGGGTATTATAGCCAAATTAAGTGGTAATTGAGGGTAATATCGTCAAAACATTCACATTCCCATTGTTGAAAATGGAATCACAGAGCCAGGTATGTGAGGATGTGATGGTTAGGAGTCCATTTTTAGAAAGGCAGCACTCTTGGTAATTCCAGTGTAATTAAAACAAAAGAATGAGTTAGGCAAACCAATATTCTCCATACTCTGGATAGAAGGTTAGGATGTATAGTACTCATCAAGTTGATGAAGCCTAATAATATATGCTTCCTCACATGTACGATTGCAAAGCAGCTTTTCACACCTATATAGTTCTTAAAATTGATTCATTATTTATAATATACTCATCTAAACCTTGAAAATTTGGTGCTATGTGGTTCATGCATATTTTCTTTATTTTATTATCCTTTTTAATTTTCTAGTGTTCGCATATGACGGTTTTCATTTTCAACAGTGAACTGTCAGAAAAATCTAATGCTTTGTGTAAGAAACTATGGATGTCATGTTTGAATTGGGTGATAACTGATGATGGTATATCTGCTGCAAAAAGAGATATGACTGATTTTCTATTAACTATAAGAAAATGCTGGATGAATGGTTTTTTTTTTGAAATGAAATAATTTTCTTGCTTTATGATTTTACTGCATGCACCTAGAGAAATGGAGAATGTTAATGGACATTTGAAGTTTCAAAACCACTATGGTCGTGCATATGTCCAGTTGAGCGGTAACTGTAAGATGTGGAGATCTGATGCAATATCTGAAGATGGTGGCTGGTTATCTGCAGATGTTTTTGTTGATAGTGTTGAGCAGCAATGGCATGCTAATTTAAAAATTGCCAAACTTTTTACTCCGGTAAGGTATTAATTGTGACATTATCATTTAAATTACTAAGATATTTAAAAAAAAGGAATCTGTAATATGTGAACTCTTTCCTTTTTCTGGTTTGTTTTTCTGCAGCTATTTGAAAGGATTTTAGCAATTCCGATTGCTTGGTCTGACGGGAGAGCCACTGGTGAGGTGCTTTTCTAACTTATTTCCTTTTTCTTTCTTTCCTTTTTTTTTTCTTAGGACTATATCAGCATACGCCTGACTTCTAAGCAATCTACAATGAAGTGACAATTTCAAGTTATTTAGCATTTTGTTCTTATAGTAGAAACTGCTAAAAGTTTACAATTTAAATTGATTTGATGCTCCTCACTGGAAATGCTGCTTAAAGGGGGAACATTTCAATTATGAAGTGTGTACCTTACTGCATGTCGGGACAGACTTCTGGGAGTTAAACACTTATATTAAGCTTGATTCTTATTATTTAGGAATTAGTTTTTTGACTTTTTTAGTCAAAGGGTGTTCAGTTTTGCTTTTACTCATAGGTTATATTCATCATTTATTTTATTATCTCTATGCTTGGATGGGGTGACTATTTGGGGTTTGCTATGAATTTGCATCTTGTCAAAATTGTTTGTCAGCTTAGAAAATTCATTTAATCACTAGAGAGGAATTGGTACCTTAGAATTTCTAATTTCTAACCCTGGCTTTAGAGCTTCGTGTTATTTTCCTTGATAGCTTCTAACATCTTGCACCAAGTTCTTGAGACTATGACTATCCATTTCAAGGGGAAAAGAATAGTTTGTTTTTATATCTGTTTTTTTAGTACTCCATATTTGTTTTCTTAAAAAAGGTTTGTCAAGAAGTAAAAATCTCACTATTATGATTTAGATGTTGTTTGGGATTATGAATTATTTATCCTATTTGCAGGTTCATATTTGCATGTCAAGAGGTGAAACATTTCCTAATATTCATGGGCAGCTTGACGTGACAGGCCTAGCCTTTCAAATCTTTGATGCTCCATCATCGTTCTCTGTATGTTTTAGCCCTATCAGTTCATTAAATGTTTGCCTTCATTTTCATAGATATATTTTTTGTGTGCCTCATGTTTTAGTTTTTAAGGTGTCTCTTAAACCATTTCTTTTATTGTAATTTTACTCTTTTTTTTACTAAAATTTATTTTGCTTGTAAATTTGAAACAATTTAGTATGTAATTTCTGTATTAGACCATACATTGCAGGACATTTCAGCGAGTTTATGTTTTCGTGGTCAAAGAATATTCTTACACAATACCAGTGGCTGGTTTGGCAATGTTCCTTTAGAAGCTTCTGGAGATTTTGGTATTCATCCAGAGGAAGGAGAATTTCATCTCATGTGTCAGGTACAGCATATGATTGCCCTGCTTTTGGATGCTTAAAACTCTTGATTTCGGCATCATTCTATCGTTCCAAATGTAAAATACTTAAACTCGTGGCATACAAATGAGTGCCAATAATGAATGTTAAGGCTAGTTTTTTGTTGGGCGTTTTCTTATTCATTAAGGGACTGGCAAAGGGTGAGTCATGAAATTGAAATATGGTTGATATATGTGAGATCTTTTCGAACAAATATTGTGAAGTTCAAATGCAATACATACATATTGGAATCCTTTTTAGTTTGTACATGATCTGTTAAATCATGGTTATGATAATTACACCATTGATCTAGAATAGTGTGAGGAAGTTGTTTTGTGAAAAAGGTCCGTGTAACTTAAGTTATATGTTTTTGAAGTGTTATGGTCAAATCTTCTGATCTTTTAATTGTATAAACATTCAATATTGTTAAAAATTTAGATTCAATGTCAATACACGTGCTATACAAGAAGCCAACAAGGGGAAAAAGGGCGAGAAAAGAGTAAGAAGCAGAAGTGAGAAAATATGTATGTGCAACTGTGCGTTTCCTTCTTCACTGGAATTCATGTCTAGTAAAATATGGTGAATGTCCTCCAAATTGATTAAGAGGTGCTTGGTTGGTAGATATTCTTGTTAGCGCAAGGGAGCATCAGTGGATCACTTGCAAGTGTCTTTTATGCAGCCTCTTATGATAATAGGTTGGCCAATACTCTTTTGCAGCTTAGCTTTCTTCTCTTGCCTCAAGAATTGGTGGCTGGCCCCAATTGTTTTGTGTCATCCCAAATAAGATCTCATTTTAACCATTGAAGTGACTTTCATCTCAGTATACCTAGCTTTACAATCATCCTGACATCATACTAATTAAAGTATGATTCAATAGAATTGAGCCTATCACAAAATTGATAGAACCCAGTATACTTTCAAAACCTGGGATTTCTATCTTGACTCTTATAGTAATTTTATGCCCAGTTCCTTTTGGGCAAAATTGTCCACTGGGGCTTGAACATCTTCACTAGCCTTCTTGTATATTCTTTTACAAAGGATCTGACTTGCTGTTGCTCCTATTTGGTTGCTTACTAGAGTTAGTCTCAAGTGTCTTTTACCACTTAGCTTCCACTGAATACAATCCTGTCTTGTATCCTTGTGATCTTAATGAGTATGAATCAAAGTTTGAATTCGATACAACATTTGTCATAATCATTGAAGAGCAAAGCAAAAATAAGGATTCTGAAGCTCTGATACCAAATTGATATTGGAAAAATTTCAATTTCAATATCAGCCATTATGAACAATGCCCTTGAACTGTGCTAGTGAATTCAGCCCACGAACAGGACAATGAAATGTTAAACTAGCCAGTTGGCTGTGGATTCTTACATTGTTACTTTTTTCAAGCTTCTTGTTCTGATTTCTTCTGTATTCAGCAGATAATCTTTGCATTCTTGATATTTTCAGGTTCCTAGTGTAGAAGTAAATGCTCTGATGAAAACATTCAAGATGAGACCTTTATTGTTCCCAGTAAGGAGTTCATTACCCTCCTACCTCCTCTTTTTAATTTAATTTCTGTTTAACTGTGTAACTTAAAGTTCTAGAAGTAGTCCACAATTTGTACATTCCTTGTATTATGAATTTCTCATTTATGTGAAAAAGTTGTTACGCAGGCAATTTCTGTCTTAATCTGAGTCAATGAATTAATTCCATTGCTGTGTTCATGGAATCAAACAAAGAAGAGTTAAATTTTGGCCACTTTGATTGCTGCTTCATCCTTTCCAATATTTGCTGCAGTTAGCAGGATCTTTGACTGCTGTATTCAACTGCCAAGGTCCCCTTGATGCTCCTATATTTGTGGGCAGTGGAATGGTTTCCAGGAAGATATCTCATTCAGTTCCAGATGTCCCTTTATCTGCTGCATATGAAGCAATGTTGAAAAGCAAAGAGGCTGGTGCTGTGGCAGCATTTGACCGCATTCCATTTTCATATTTGTCAGCTAATTTCACATTTAACACTGATAATTGTGTAAGTTGTTTCGAGTAGTTGAATGTGCATGCGTCAAAAACAGAGTGGCAACTGACCCTGCATTTTCAGCACTGTCGTTTGTGATTTATAAATTTTTCTTTTTATTGAGATCTCTTGTTAAAATTTTTGGCTTTTACTTCACATCATAGGTAGCTGATATCTATGGAATAAGAGTTAGCCTTGTGGATGGTGGTGAAATTCGAGGAGCAGGGAATGCTTGGGTCTGCCCTGAGGTAAATTAGTTTATACTTGCTTGTATATATCATAAAAAATGCACATGCACACGTTATTGACCTTGTTTTTAGGAACTTGGATAATGCATCTTCCTGTTTTGTGAGCTTTCTAGATTTGTAATTATCCCTCTGGGGGAAACACTTATTACTTGGATCATCATATGCAGACCAATGTAGTTAAAAGCTAAAAGCACACTTAAAGCAATATGCCTTTCTGTCACCTTGAAGAGCAAAGCACAAAAAATGCTATGCTTGAATGAAGCGAGGCTCAATTTTTAAAAAATTAATAGCAAAATAGTAACAAAATCCAGTAAATAAAATTTAAGCTTGTGAAAAGTCGCTTCATATAGGAAGAGAACACTGTAGTCTTAAAAAAGGAAAAGAAACAAAATTAAAATGCTTAAACAATAGATTGTATCATGTATGTTCACGTGTAGTACATCTGAGCCAAAACATTAATAGCAAAACAAAAAGTAACAAATCTTAATAACATAGTAGAAAACCTAAATTCAAAAAAAAATCTGAAATTAATAATTTCAAAATTTAAAATTATAAAGAAGCAACAAAAAGGTTGCAATAAAAAAAATTTAAAATGACATATAAAACGGGGAGAATTCTTGAAACAGAAAGAAAATAAATTAGAATATCTGTACATGTTCAGTGTAAAAGGAGCTGGCTGAATAGAGAAAAAGCAGAATAACAAATCTAGCCAACTTTTCTAGAAGAGTAAAGGCTCTTTTTAAAAAAAATGCTAAGTTATTGTGGAGCCCTACAATTCTAAATAAAATAATGCTGAATTCTTTTTAAACTAAAAGGAAAAAAGAAATCAGACCTGGTTGCCTCTTTTTCCTAAGTATATTAGAAGCAATTGGACACTTTAGTGCTTTAATTTCCCACCAAGGCGCAAAAAGCGAGCACTTTTGACCCTACTGATGTGAACCAATTTTCCAAGTTTATATTCATATTTTTCTATTTCTATGAGTTAATAACTACGAAGCACGGACTCGGATATGGGTACGGGTTCTAAAAATATGAGACACAGGTGCGGCAGGGACACGGCTAATTATATATATATCTATATATTTTGTAATAAAAATTTTAAAAGATATAAATTATAAATAGAATTCATGGTTCATCAACTCATGTAATTAAAATAACTACAACTAATTGAAAAAAAAAAGGAAGAAAATAGAAAGAGAGAGATTGAGAGAAAGAGATTGATGAGAGTTCCATTTTGAAGAAAGAAATATTGAGATAGAGAAATTTTAAGGTTTCATTATTTCTTTTTTTTTTTTTTTGGGTAACATTTTAAGAGTCTTTTACAAAAAAAAATCCAGTTTTTTCAAAATTCCCGTGTCCTTGCCGTGTCCCCATACTAAAATAAAAAAAGAGAGGACACATATTTGCTGTGTTCTCGCCGTGTCCGTGTCCCCAGAGTGTTCGACACGCATACGCCAACCTTTTAGAAGTGTCCGTGCTTCATAGGTTAATAACCTATTTTTAACCATCATAGCCTAGTTTCTGGACTGTTCAATCACAGTCCAGTGAGTTGTACTTTGTTTTTATGAACCTATGCTGTTATGAATTTTTGGCCCTTCTCATTGCAGTTAAACTTGTATTGAGTTTCTAGCACACAGGCTCGCATTTGTTATGTTTTCCTTCTCCTTTGATCGGGGGTTGATTGACCTGTAAATCAAGTAGGGGAATGTAATCTGTTATGGTCTTAATATTTGGATCATTAGACTGCAAATACTTAATTTCTGAGATTTTTCTATTTCTCTATTCTGACATAAGCTACTTTATTATATAACAGGGTGAGGTGGATGATTCAGCAATAGATATAAATTTCTCGGGCAATTTTTTCTTTGATGAGATCATGCATCGATATGTCCCAGGTTATCTTCAGCTGATGCCATTAAAAATAGGAGACCTAACAGGAGAAACAAAACTTTCTGGATCCCTTTTGAAACCGTGAGTATCGTGGGTCTTCTTTCTAAATTCTCATATATTCTGTTTCATTTTCTTCCTTTTCCCCTTGGATGTTTTTTTTGTGTTCATGATGGTTATAATTTTTCTGCCATAGGAGGTTTGACATCAAGTGGATGGCACCAAAAGCTGAAGGATCATTCAGTGATGCTCGAGGAGACATCATGATCTCCCATGATTACATTACTATAAATTCATCATCTGTTGCTTTTGACTTATATGCGAAAGTTCAAACAACTTATCCTGATGACTACTGGCTAGAGAGAGAGGAGCTCGATTCAAAGATTGGCATTCCGTTTACTGTTGAAGGAGTTGAGTTGGATCTTCGAATGTGTGGTTTTGAGTTTTTCAGCTTGGTCTCTGCATATCCTTTTGATTCCCCAAGACCAAAACACTTGAAAGCGACTGGAAAAATCAAATTTCAGGGAAAGATTCTGAAGCCTTCAAATAGTGCTAATGATCAGGATTTTCCCACTGAGAGGAGTATGCTCCTTGGGCAAATAGAGAGGAATAGAAAATGTCTTGTTGGCGAGGTTTCAGTATCAGGTCTCAGACTGAATCAGCTGATGCTGGCACCTCAGTTAGTTGGGCAGTTGGGCATTTCACATGACCATATCAAAGTAATGGCTTAAATCTTTTATATCTCAAAATTGTAATTCCAATTTATCAAATATGTGATGTTAACATAAGGGACTTAAACCTGAATTGCACTGTTAATGTGTGTACAAAAGCAATAAAAGCTGCAGTCATAGATCTTGTTTAGAAATGACTTTTAGTAATGTTTAATCTCTCCATACATTTAGTAATTTCAACAGAATGGTGGAGACATGGATGTATTCTTTCTGTGCTAAAATCTATTACCTGTTTTTGTTTCATATCATATAGCAATGAATTCTGAAATGTGAGTTCTTGCTGATAGTGCAGTTGGATGCCATGGGTAGGGCAGATGAAAGTCTTGCATTTGAGGTTGTGGGACCATTACAACTTGGTTGCGAAGAAAACTTGCAAAACGGAAAATCATTAACTTTTTCCCTTCAGAAGGGGCAGCTAAGAGTTAACATGTCTTTTCAACCACTACATTCTGCTACCTTGGAGGTATCTTTAAATGCTGTTTTTTTTAATGCAAATGTAAATTATATTCTGTATTTTGATGGGCAAACATTGTCACAATTTTAAGGTTGTTCTTTTTTGACATAAAAGTTCATGGGCTTCGATTCATGGAAACAGACTTTTTGCAGAAATTCAAGGGGAAGGCTGTGCGTGATAGAAGGCCCTCCCCTAATCCTTGCAAAGTGCTCAAACATTTGGGACACCCTTTATTTTTAGTTTTATTATATCTGCTTCCTTAATTCTTTCAAGAAAGCAGATACTTGACTTTTCTGCCTATTGATTGTAGGTCCGCAACCTGCCACTTGATGAATTGGAGCTGGCTTCACTTCGGGGAACACTACAAAAGGTTAGCTTAAAGGCGTTGTCAAATTTATGTTATCTATCTTTAAACTAGACTCCTTGTTGTACTATTGAATTTGCATTAGAATTGTTTCTTGTGACGTTACAGTTGGTGAGCATACTTTCTGTCAGATTTTTTTCCCCCTGGTTTTCACATAGGGAAGGGGAAGTATGTGCATAGATATCTCTGCATGCGTGTGCGTCCGTGAAGGGGAGCTTGTCATCAAGATTGCCAAAGAGAGGAAGTGATGTTGTCCTCGTTATAAACATTTGGTACCTGGTTGCTCTTCTTAGCTAATACAATAGGCAACATGAGAGCATTGAAGTTTGAAAATTATAATTTTCCTCCAGTCTTTGGATGTAGATTTGTACATTTAAATTCCGTGAACAGTGTCGTAGATGGACAATAATAGTTGCATGAGTTTACCATATCCAAACCCACTTTACCTTTTTACAGCACTATGTAGAATTAGATGACAATTCTTAACCTTAAGGACAATTCCTTTGGGCAATGGATGGCAAAATAATTAGGGAAGCCCTTGTCCACATTGTTGTTGGAAGAATGATATGCAACAATTTATTCAACTGTTTTGTACTTGTGGGAAATGTTGGATATGAAAGCATGAGAGTGCAGGAATGTAGAGGAAGAATACTGTACTATCTTAAGGTTTTGTGTTGGATGTAGCATCAAGGCCATGATTGTGGATCTTGCACCAGGTCTTTGATGATTTCTTCCAGGTTTGGCTTCCCCTTGTAATGAAGAGTAGGAACACAGAAATTCAAATTTAAAGGTTCAGACTTAACATGATAGTCCCCATTTAATATGGCATTATTGGGGAACTATAGAATACTTACCAGTCTTGTTTTTATTTTTTTAAGAGTTCAATTCACGTGTGTATCTAAATGAATAAACTGCTGGCCTGTTATTTTAAATCAGGGGTGATCCTGACATTTCAAGCTTTGCTGGAAAATCTATTCTGATTTGCTCTGGAGTAATTTATTTTTAATTTTGTCTTATTTTAAGTATTTGTTTGTTGGATAAGCATTTATTCCTTTTTAGTTATTAGGAGTCCAAACTAGTTTTGAATTCCTTTACTTGGTATTATAGGACTTTTAGTTCAGCTTTGTTATTGAATGAAAAAAACCCAACATTAATGACATCTCAAGTTGTGTGATGCAATTTAACACTATATGTGATTCCATGCTTGCGCTTGATGTCCAAGAAAGTTTAAATGTGAAGCTTAAAGTATTCTATCTTTGCTATCCGAGTTACTGTTCATAGCTCTTTACTTCTCAAACACCATTCTTTATACACCCTGGCCTCCCATCTAATCTACTTATCCTTACCTCCACATAAATTGAAATTCGTCCATAACCAACCTTCGAACCTGTCCTGCATACCTGGTATTAAAAGAAAATCCATTAGTTCAATGGATTTCTGAAACCTGCTTGAAGTATATATGCTATGCTATGCTTTCATTTTTTGATATTCGATAATTGATCTGCATTCATATAATAATGTCAATGGGCAGAATTACTTCTGTCTTTTATTTATGAAGTTGCAAATCAGATCAGCTAATACTCTGTTACTGCTATTTACTTGAAGTATGGCTTAATCCTAGTTGGTTTTCATGGTTATTGATTATTTTAGTGGTATTTGTCTTATGCTATCAAAATTTTACTCAGTCCATTGATTGTTTACTTTCAGGCAGAAATTCAGCTTAATCTTCAGAAAAGAAGGGGTCATGGTATATTATCTGTGCTTCGTCCGAAATTCAGTGGTGTTCTCGGTGAAGCCTTAGATGTGGCTGCTAGATGGAGTGGTGATGTTGTGAGTTCCTAGAAAGTTTCTGTATTTTAAATCTGAACTGTGTCAGGTCATTGCTTGGTTCAATTATTTCAGATTCTAGTTGAGAATAAAAGATTGAAGATAGCTATAATCTTGTTTTGTTATACTGATCAGCAGTCTTGCAGTTGCATGCTTCTTATCCATGCCAAATTTATACAATTTGATATTGAGATTACACAAGTATATTCCAGACTCATCTTTGAGAACATATATGCAACATCTTCATTTTTATCTTATTCTTAATCTTGTGGATGGTAAGATGTTCTCAAATTTTTTGTCACTAGTAGCTGTCGCTAGAAGTTGTGTGCGATCATTTTTCTACCACCTGTTATTCTTCTGGTTGTCAGTGAAACAATTTTATTGACATTGCAAGTTTTTTAATGATAATTCTTTCCAAACATTAAGTCATAGGATGAGCCAATAACATATCTTGAATCACTTTTCAATCCACCATCCTCTAGGTTTCAGCGGAACATTGTAGCATTGCACTTAGTCTTAGACTTGTCTTCATACTCAGCAAATTGGTCTTCTTTTTTCTTTGTACATGTTGCATTCATAGTTACAGGGCTGATGTTCTTACTAGTTGAGATGTTAATGTTTAGATCACTGTTGAGAAAACTGTTCTGGAACAAATCAATAGCCGCTATGAGCTTCAAGGAGAATATGTGTTACCTGGTTCTCGAGATCGAATCTTTGCTGGAAAGGAAAGGGATGGTCTATTCAAACGGGCAATGACAGGACAATTGGGCAGTGTCATATCTTCTATGGGAAGATGGAGAATGAGACTTGAAGTTCCCCGAGCCGAAGTTGCTGAGATGCTTCCACTTGCAAGGCTCCTTTCTCGTAGTACAGATCCTGCTGTACGGTCCAGATCAAAGGTTGTATTCTGCTTAAACACGTTATAATCATCAAGTATATTAGAAGCATACTGCTACTTGTTTATTTACAGCCTACAATGCTGTAAGTATTTCAATTTGACATCACAAATTGGTGTGTCTTTCAATCAGGACCTGTTCATTCAAAGTTTGCAGTCAGTAGCAGTATTTCCTGAGAGTCTTCAGGACTTGCTTGAGGTAATTCATTGATCTCATTCAGCATCTTATTCAATATCTTCATTTCTTATTGAAGTGCTTCTTCTTTGGAGACATTGAGTGATTTGCAACAAAGTTTAGGATTCAATTACTATGTGTATGCACTGGTTTAACAGCTCTTCAAAATTTCAGGTAATCCATGGACACTACACTAACTCAAATGAAGTTATTCTGGAAGATGTAAGTCTTCCAGGTTTAGCTGAATTAAGAGGTCGTTGGCATGGTTCTCTTGATGCTAGTGGTGGAGGCAATGGGGACACAATGGTATATATCTTCAATTTTTGCTAAAAAAGCCCTAGACTGAAATTATGTCTCATCCGAATTTTGACAGCTATATATGATTGCCAGGCAGAATTTGATTTTCATGGGGAGGATTGGGAATGGGGAACCTACAAAACTCAGCGTGTTCTAGCAGTTGGTGCATACAGTAATAATGATGGTTTGCGCCTTGAGAGGATCTTTATCCAAAAGGATAATGCCACAATCCATGCTGATGGCACTTTGTTAGGGCCAAAAACCAATCTTCATTTTGCTGTTCTGAATTTTCCTGTCAGCTTAGTTCCAACTGTAGTTCAGGTCATTGAATCTTCAGCTGCTGACATGGTTCATTCTTTGCGTCAACTTTTAGCTCCAATACGAGGCATATTGCATATGGAAGGGGATCTCAGGGGAAGTCTTGAAAAACCAGAATGTGATGTGCAAGTAAGGCTCTTGGATGGTGCCATTGGGGGCATAGATCTTGGACGAGCAGAAATCGTTGCTTCCCTGACCTCAACCAGTCGTTTTCTATTCAATGCTAAATTTGAACCAATCATCCAAAGTGGCCATGTTCATATTCAAGGAAGTATTCCCATTAATTTTGTCCAAAATAATTCATCAGAGGAAGAGGACAAAGGAACAGATAAAAATGTAGTGACATGGATTCCCAATTGGGTAAAGGAAAGGAATAGAGAGTCTGCTGACGAAGCCAGTGAGAAAAAACTCTTTAGAGATAGAAATGATGAAGGTTGGAATACTCGATTAGCAGAAAACCTGAAAGTCCTGAATTGGAATTTCTTAGATGTGGGAGAAGTTAGGGTTGATGCTGATATCAAGGATGGGGGAATGATGATGTTGACAGCCTTATCTCCTTATGTCAATTGGCTCCATGGCAATGCTGATGTTATGCTTGAGGTGGGTTAGGATATGTTCTTTATGATTTTTTCCCCCACAGTTAAATGTTTGAATGTCTGTCCAACTGTTTTTGATGACCAAACAGGTCCGAGGCACAGTCGAACAACCTGTGCTTGATGGATTTGCTTCATTTCATAGAGCATCTATATCTTCACCAGTGCTCCGACAACCACTTACAAATTTTGGCGGGACTGTACATGTAAAATCAAATAAGCTATGTATCAGTTCACTGGAGAGCCGAGTAAGCAGAAGAGGAAAGCTCTTTGTAAAAGGCAATCTGCCCCTCAGAACAAGTGAAACATCTGCTGATGATAAAATCGACTTGAAATGTGATGTACTGGAAGTGCGGGCAAAGAATATTTTGAGGTACTTGATCTTTAGAAAACATATCTCTTTGCATCCAGTCAGCATCCGTCTTCATTTAATTTTATGAATATTTTATTAGATCCCATATTCACTGAACATTTTCTGTTGGGGGTTCTATGCACTTAGGAAAGCATTTATATTATGACTTTTGATTTTCTTCCTTTGTTCTTGGTGAATTTAATCCTTGAACTTTTGTTTTTCTGTTAGCTTTTAGCTGTTTTAACTACTTTATGTTCTCTTTGTTTCCTAGAAGAATTAATGTCTTCCTAATATCAGTGGGCAGGTTGACACCCAGTTACAAATAGCTGGTTCCATACTACAGCCAAACATCTCAGGAAGTATTAAATTGAGCCATGGAGAAGCATATCTACCACATGATAAGGGCAGTGGAGGTGCTTCTTTTAATAGATTGGCGTCAAATCAGTCTGGGATTCCTGGCAGGGGGCTCAATCGAGCAGTTCCTTCTAGATATGTTTCTCTATTTTTCAATGCAGAACCTGATGCTTCAAGAACCAAGTTCCCTCGAACAACTGGTAACATAGTGAAATTCTTCTGCTTATAACCATATGCTGATGTTAGAAATCAAAATTTAGCAATCTATTCGGAGAATTGGAATTTATGTAATAGTTTTTGAAAAATTTCCAACTCTTCAAATAGTCATTCACATGGTAATTGGAAATGATTTTCTTTGTTAGTAATGTGACTTTTAAGTAGTTCATTTTTACGTTTTCACTTTACAGCAGTAGTTCTATGTAAGTTATTATTATTTTTTCATGCTTATTTTTGCATTTGCAGTTAAATCAAATGAAGTCGAAAAGGATCTGGAGCAACTTAGCATCAAACCGAATGTAGATGTTCGCCTTAGTGATTTGAAGCTTGTATTAGGACCAGAGTTAAGGATTGTTTACCCTCTGATTCTGAATTTCGCTGTTAGTGGAGAGCTTGAGCTAAATGGCTTGGCTCATCCAAAGTGGATTAAACCTAAAGGTGTCCTAACATTTGAAAATGGTGATGTCAATCTTGTTGCAACTCAGGTGAGTATTGTGTTCATTTCTTGTAGTTAAATATTTATCCATGCAGCAATTAGTATTCATTTGGCTGGCTTTTGTTTTTTTTTTTTTTAAATTATTATTTTTTATTTTTCAGTATGCTGACATTTGAAATCATAATTACAGGTAAGGGTTAAGCGGGAGCATCTAAATGTAGCAAAATTTGAGCCTGAGTATGGTCTAGATCCTATGCTAGACCTAGCTTTGGTTGGATCTGAGTGGCAATTCAGGATTCAAAGCCGAGCCAGCAATTGGCAAGACAAAATAGTGGTTACCTCAACACGCTCTGTGGAGCAAGATGCGCTCTCACCTAGTGAGGTAAAAACAAAATGGAAATTTGAATGTTCATATTGGTGTTACTGTTAGATACTAGAAATTCGAATGTTCATATGCACGTTAAATCTTTTATGGAGTTCAAAGTTTAACTTTGAGAAGCATTCATTTAATGAATACTAGCTAATAAAAAATTTGGCTAATTTGCATTTTTGTCCTTGAATTTAGACCATTGTTACACTGTTGTCCCTAAACTTCAATTTGCTACAACACGCGATATAAACTTTGATTCTATCTCATTACTGTTCCTAAAATTTATAATTTGTATCGGCCAAGACCTTTCAATGCCCTATTCTATTCCAGAACTTTAAGTATCTTTCCAAAGAAATCTAGAACTCAAAATTCACTCATCCTTTGGCTCTGATACCAACTTTTTTGATTTTTCTCTCTCTATGCTAGAGATAGAATATAGAGCATTACTCCTTAGTGACAAAATTAACTACTCAAATTACATTTGACATTTTTCCCTTTTTTATTTTGGGTAAAAAGCACAGACATTCATTAAGTTTTACTTGACGTATCAAATTAATCACTAACCAAAAGATTTTTTAATCACTTAGCTTTTAAAAGTGTTTCATCATATGATCACCATCCACCACCGGGAATTTTATTTGGCGAAGATGTTGACGTGACATAACATGTAAGCAAAACTATCCGGCACAGATGACACGTCAGTATACATGTGGATTGCCACGCCAATTATTAAAAAGCTATCGTGACCACTAAGGTTTGCCTTGTGTATTAAATTGATCACTAGGATTTGCTTAATGTATCAAATCGATCAGTAAATCAGTAAGGTTTGCTTATCAACATCCCCGCCGAAAAAAAGGTCCGATAGTAGTTGGTGATCATATATTGAAACACTTACAAAAGTTTAGTGATTAATTTGAAAATTTTTCCCAGTTAGTGACCAATTTGATGTATCAAATAAAGCTTAGTGATTACCTATATTTTTCCACCCTTTTTTTTTCTCAAAATTTTATACACTTTCTTTTTAATTGATAGTTAATTTAATAGTTGCTTACTGTCTATAAACTAGTCATTTTATATTATATTTTTCATATTTGTATTAATTAGATTGTGTATTTGATAAGACATGAATGTGAAATCATTAATGCAACAAAAATATGAATTTATTATGGTCGATAAAAGTATAATCAAAATAATGAATTGGAAGACTATTATAATTTGAATAGTTAATTTGAGATTCACCACAATTAAAATCAATCATTATATCTTTAATTATACATCAATTAGTTTTTTATACAATTGAGTAATTTTATTTGAGTTTCTGTTTAATATATACTATTGCATTAGTGTTTCATTTTATTTTTCATAAATATTATTATTTTTCTGTAAAAATATTATTTTTTTTTTCATTTATACTAGTATATAATTTAACAAGACATTTATTAAAGGCTAAAAGATAATATTATATCAGAGGAAATGAATTTTCTAGGTTAAAAAAAATGGCAATTTTGAAAATAATAGGTCAATAAAAAATGAACTATGGATCATAATATTAATTTTCAGAAAATTTAATAGAAGAAAATTGAATTAATAAAAGTTTTAGATCTAAATTAATATGTAAGGTACTTTATAGTTATAAAAGTTAAGTTTGAGAATCTTTGTATTGGAAATTAAAGTTGGAGAATAATTTTGAAATCAGACGAAACTTGAGGGATAATGAGTAGAATTGAGCCTAAAAAATTTTGAATCCCCTTAATAACCAAAATGTTCAAAGTTATAACTCAATATTTATATTTAAATATTATGAATAAAAAAATTCATTATAGTGATATATTATTGGCAGAAGATATAATTTATATATTAATAAATTACCAGTTTTGAGGTAACGAAAATGAGAAGTCGTAATTTAAAAATTAAAAACCAAACTGGAACTGAAACTAAAATCATGGATTCACCTTTTCAGTTACAATCAAATAATGCTGCCCACTACCTGCTGATCTGGTCTGTACTGTAACTTGAGGTTCTGAATACGTATTAAATGCAAGTTGTTTTTGTGCAATCTTCCATTCTCAGGCTGCTAGAGTCTTTGAAAGTCAATTAGCAGAATCCATATTGGAAGGTGATGGCCAGCTTGCCTTTAAAAAGCTTGCAACGGCAACACTTGAAACATTGATGCCAAGAATAGAAGGGAAGGGGGAATTTGGTCATGCTAGGTGGAGACTAGTCTACGCCCCACAGATTCCTAGTTTACTTTCTGTCGACCCTACAGTTGATCCTCTTAAATCTCTGGCCAATAATATTTCGTTTGGTACAGAAGTTGAAGTGCAGCTTGGGAAACATCTTCAGGTTGTATCACTTATAATATTTTCCTAATTCTTTTCTTTTGTTCAAAATTCAGAATGAGATGAAGGGCTTACCGCAATGGTTTGCCTTTATGGGTTCTAACAGTTCAGTTATGGCCAAATGATTGATGGCTGCTATAAGATTCTTCATCATCTAAGTCTTGATCCTGTTTTGTCTCTTTAGGCCTCAATTGTAAGGCAGATGAAGGATTCAGAGATGGCTATGCAGTGGACTTTGATCTACCAGCTTACAAGCCGTCTGCGAGTGCTCCTGCAGTCTGCTCCTTCTAAACGTCTCCTTTTTGAATATTCTGCAACGTCTCAGGACTAATTAGCCCATTGCCTCACCTCTGCCATGATCAGTGAATCTTGTGGCATGCACATGTTCATATTAATTTTAGTAAAATATAACAAGCTATAGAAAAAAATGTAAAATTGAATGCTGATACTGTAAAACTGAAAACATATGCTGTCATTTTATTCTTCGCCCGCATGAATGAGCTTTGTTAATATGTCTATTGCTTTTATTCGGGCATTTAAAAATTCAGTCAAAATAACATTAGGTTTATTGGGGGAAGCATTGGATTTGAATAATCATATGGAATATTGATTAAAATTTATTTTTATTAATAAAAATTGATTAAAAGTGATTTTCAAGTATTATTGTAATTATTTTTACTGATTAAAATTAATTTTTATTAAAAATAATATTAACTTTTTAAGATAAAGAGAATAGGAACTAAATCGATCTCTTCCCACTATATTGTAATAATGTTTACTGAGTCGCCAGGATTTCTCGAGTAAAATGGTTGGTGTGATGTATCTTCAATTTTATGATCATGAAAAAGCCTCAGCACATGATGAATACAAACATTTCAACTTGATGGTATAATCCAATGTCATAAAAAAGCCAAAGGAATAGAAACTCCTAGTTATGTATCTCAACATAATCTTGTAACAAAAGTATTAAGACTGAAGATGAAGCAAAAAGCAATCTCAATCTTATGGTCACCAAAATCTCCATGGATATGATTAAATGTTTACAGAAACACTAAAGATGAAGCAAAAACTAAAATTTTATTGTCACCAAAATCTCCATGGATCCTTGTAGGGAGGTACATAGTTATCCGTAGTGGGGAGAAGCCGGAAAGAAGCTACAGTTCTCTGCAGGAATGGCCCCATCTAAATTGCACCAAAACAAGAATCCATCGATACACAAAAACAAATATGAGAGGGAGGAGA
This sequence comes from Codiaeum variegatum, assembly GCA_948294925.1. Lineage (NCBI taxonomy): Eukaryota > Viridiplantae > Streptophyta > Magnoliopsida > Malpighiales > Euphorbiaceae > Codiaeum > Codiaeum variegatum. The sequence goes on from CAOJBK011567932.1 coordinate 21,652, forward strand.
GAGAGAGAGAGAGATAGACCTTATTCCACTGTTTGCTAAGAGTTGATGCATTCAAAGTATATAGATAACCTGCAGTTAAGTTTTCTGAGAGTGAATAGAAGTAGAAAAGCAATAACCACAGAGTATGCTTTCAAGAGGGGTATGGAAATGCAAATTTATCCATTTAGATTCAACCAGTTGAATCTGCCATTTTAACTTGAGATATACTTTTTCATTTTTTACTTGTTTCAAATGATGATACAATTTCATTTGGTAAGGTGATTTTCTTGGCTGTCTTAACAGTAGATTGAGTTAGGAACAAGTTGAATAAAACTTTTAAGGCTCTTACCATCTCTTTCAGCTGTTGAAGAAACATAGTGGCGATAAAGATTTGATTCTCGTGCCTGCAAATTCCAAATGAAGCATTAAGAACTCATAATCTCTCAAACAGCAATTCTGCTAAGAAAGGAGACACTTACGTTTTGGGTGGGTGACTTGCGTATCAGGTAATCATAATACCAGTATGGCTCACCATCAATCTGAAGACAAAATATAATTGAAACATGCTTCACATACTATATGCAATGCAACAGGTGAATACCACAAAAATGAAAGGATCTAGAGCTTACTTCAGTATTATGTGCATCAAGAAGTGAACTTTCAGCCAAACGCTGACTTGAGGTGACTCGCTGCCAGTAGAGAACCAGCATCAATTTTTAAGCATTTGCCCAACTAAGAACCCAATGGTGAACAATGGACATGGTTTTAAGGCAGATTACCAATGCAGACTTGTCTGATAAGACAGAATCAGCAACATCTTTTGCAGTCCAGGTAGTCTTATCCTTAGTCTTGATGAACTTAAAATTTGGGGGACCTATCTGAATTAAAAAAA
>CAOJBK011567964.1:0-13329 GCA_948294925.1 Codiaeum variegatum
TGAATTTTTCAATTTCAAATTTCTGAAGAGACATCTTCAACAGCAATGCTTTGAATCCAAACAATCAAAGCTCCGATACCAATTGTTGGGAAAAAAACAATGCAACAGTAAACAAGAAAGAGAAGAACACAAACAATCCCACAAGAACCAGAAACTAAATGCACACACAGATTTACGTGGTTCGGCAATGAACAGCCTACGTCCACGGGCAGAGAGTGTTCTATTACTTCAGGGAAAACCAGAGTCTCAGTACAATAGTACAACTCTATAATCTCAGTTGACTCAGTTGATTTCTCCTCCCACAGTATACCATATATATATATACATGAGCCTGCATACCGTTGGTTCAACTAATCTGACAGCTCTCACCAACCTAGTACAATTGACCCATACCATTGCTACTAACTCTCACCAACTTAGTACAATATATGCATATATACAAGCAAGGTCCATACTGTATAAGGTCTTCGACACGTTACAGCCTTTGACTTCACAGAACACGTGAAGCCCCAATCGCGAAGCCAGGTCTTCGAAGAATGAGGTGCGAAGCACACCTTCGAAGAGACAGGTGCGAAGCTCACCTTCGAGCTCGGGCACAACAACTTTCGCTATTCATCTTCGCCAGAGACCTTCGGGTCGACTTCGAAACTTCAAGGCATAGAACATATGGTTATATGTACATGTATTATTATAACTGTCACTTAGGTGGTATTTGATAACATTACTTAATTTCATTTAACATTTAAAATTAAAATTTTCACCATTTAATTATGTTAAGTATATTTGATAATTTTGATTTAAAAATTTAAATTAAGCCAAAAGCTACTTAAAATTATAAGTTAAAAATTTTAATTTAAAATTTATACTGAATACAATAAGTAATAATAATTTTAGATATTTTTACAATTTTAAATACATATCACTTATTTAATTAATCACTTAAAATTAGTACTTAATTTTCAATTTTACCAAACACCACCTTATTTGACAAGAACTTTTTTCATCTGTTATCCGTCAATAAATAATTTTTTTTATGAATTTATGTTACGCAACTTAAAAAATGCAAATATAAAATAATTGATTTTTACAACATGGCGAGAAAATGTTAAAATATAATTGTGTGCTTAAAGGCTTAAAAAATATTTTTCATAGTTTTTTAAATTTTTTTTTATAAATTGAAAAAAATGAAAAAAAAAAAATTTTATAAATTATAATTTGAAATTTTTCAAAAAGGAGTGGAGTCATTTTTTAAAAAAAAAATATTTTTCAATAGTTTAAGTTGAAAAATTGAAAATAAATTTTCACAAATAAATGTACCTTTACTTTTTCATTGTCTATTTAAATATGAGGAAGCAAATTTGAATTACAATAATAGTTACAAATTGTTCAGCCACAAACACAATTTCCTATAGTTAATACAAACTTGCATTAAATTTAACCAAAAATTTTCCCTCGCAATCCTTTGAATCTTACAAAGTTCACATTTTATAAATTTTATAGAAAAATGAACTCAGAATAAAGGCAATTCCTTTTTTTTTTTGAAAAACAGAGTTGCACCGACCTCAGCCAATTTGTTTTCGATAATATGATTCCAAGATATGCAGAAGCATTATTGAGCAAGAGGTGAATAAAAGTTCCTGAATGAAAAAGAAAAGGAACTTGAGGGCACCACAACTTGATGTCAGCTATATGTAGTGACCAGCTAACAAAAAAATTTGTGCAGATCCAAATCATCATTCACAACAAATTTCCTAATAGTTTAACAGCATGTTCTGTTGTTCGTGACAGCAACAAAGTCAGTACCTGATTATTGTAAAGGAAAACAGGTATGTAACTGCCAACAAACTCGATCAAATTCAAAATACCCAATATATGCCTGCAAGATATAAAATAAGGGGCACTAATGAACACTGAAGAATACCCTAAAGATAGGAATCTGAGTGTTAAATAATTATCATAACAGGTAAAAAAGAAAAATGGGTCTCACTCTGGCATCATTCAAGTTCATGAACAATTTCAGACACCAAGCTTCGTTAAGCTCTCCCTGGGATAGCTAAGGTTTGTAAATTCAAGGTTGTCCTCCATTGAAGATAAAGTTCCGCAGAGCCAGAAAATCGATTTAATAGGAGCCAACATTTAATATTAATATAATTATTTAAAAAATATTAATTTGATTAGACTAAAATTATGTATTTTACCATTAGTTTAAGCTTCTATGTGCAATTATTTACATTATTAAAAAATATCAAATGCAAACTCATAATTATTTTAAACATAATTTATGATTCAACTCAAATATATCTAATTATATTATTCATTACATATAATTTTTAATATTTTCTTCTTTTACAATTTTATCATTTAAAATATATGAAAAATATTATCATATATGAATAACTCAATTAACTATTTATAATTAATGAATTATTATTTTCTCTATTCACAAATAATAATGTTTAACATAAAAAAAATTTCCCCCAATTTATTCTACTTTCAATGTTTTATGATAATATGATTAAGTATAAATTTTCTCAAAAACAAGATGTTTTTTTTTTCAAAAAAAAAAACTTTTTAGTGTTCTATAAACATTTATTGACATATCTTCCATGATATATTCATTTTCAAAAAATCACGAAAAGTTTCCACTGATGTTTTTTTATTGGGAAGAATCAAGATTCCATTTCTGAATTATTCACCTTGAATAACTTGCAAGATTGTAAGTGCCTCACTTATTCACACTATGTTAGATAGTCTATATAACTTTTTATCCAATTTCAGTTGGGGCCATGGCCCCCTTTGGTCATGCGGTGGCTCTGTCCCTTATAAATGCAGCGAGTGGTGAAGTTAAATATTAGACAACAGTAAATCAAGAAGTGATAAGGTAATGACCTCTCCTTCCTAAGAAATTGCTCTGAACAATTCTAGGAATACTTTTCCTAACTTAAGAAATTCAAATGCTTTTTAATGAAAAAAGCAGCAATACATAGTTGGTAAACAAGTTCATTCAAACCCTTTGTTTAAACAAAAAAGGCCACCTCAAAAATTTTAGCGCTACCCCTCTTTGCTTGTAATGACGCTATACAGGAAAAGGTGAGTTACATTCTCAATATTATATTGTTAAGGATATTTAAACTTCCCACACAATGCAGATCAAGTTCTTAACATTTTAAGATGAAGGCCATAAGTCATCAAATAAGGCTTCAAATCAGTAAATCTATCAACCTTCTTTTCAACATGCAAGAACATGAGAAAAGATGATACCAGAGAAGCAAAAGCTATATGGCCAAAAACTAGTGAAAGAGAGTAGAGAAGTCGTTTTCCCATGCGTAATGCTCGATAATCATCTTCACCATCTTCCTGCAGGCAAGATCACCTCTAGTGGTTAAAGGATTGAAAATGTAGTTCAAGAATGCAGGAATTGTTAGAGGTGCATCCGCAAACAATGGCTTATAAGTTGGAAAAAGGTTTTAATCTAAGCCTTACTTACCATATATGTTGGAGATATAGGTGGTTCAAATGATTTTAACTTCTAAAAAATTCTATATACAAATGCAAAAGCAAAAAATTGCAAAGGTTATAATCAACATTGCGTTTGAAGAGGATCCACGCTATCTGCAAAAAGGCAAGGAGAGGAGGATGAGGGATGTGTATCCATTAAAGATTAGAAAAATCAATGTTTACATTCTGAAATATCAATATCTAAGATAATGCATTAAGAAGCACGATAAACTAAATAATTCCACTTCATTGCTTGAGTACAATATCATCAAACAAGGGAAACTACTTGTCAGTTAACTATGTAGAACCTTTATGGATGGAAAAACTAGGCAATCTCACTATGTAAGAGAAGCACATGAGTCCAACAAGATACCACCATGTGTTGAGCTGGCTAGTCCAGCTTCAGATAGAAACAAACTGCTGGCCAACTAGCTTTGGCAAACATGGATCGGAGGGCTACAACACTACCATGCCAGTTTATTCAACATTAAATGCTCAAATGGCATTTTAGGAACTGGTGGTTGGTGGAACTTTAAATAAATGCATATGATTATTTGCAAGAAGATCTTGCAAAATCAGACCTCATCAACTAGGCTCACCAAACCATGTTTACCCTCTATATAAGCCTGGGACACAATCCTATAGATATGACCACACCCTGCACCTGCACAAACTTCTCCCCTTCGATTCTCTTCCACTCTCTCCTTTACTCATTTACTTTCCTATTACTTCTCAATTTAGATATATTCTTTCAAGACATCAACCTTAGCTAACTTAACCAATAGAGTATCCCAACCAAGCACACCAGCTGGCACACCCTACAACTCATACGCTCACTTGGGCTTTGCCATGTAAATGACATGTGTATGGAAAATAAAGAGCTTCACCAAGAATGGAACATATTTTAGGGATTTTTTTTAAGTGCAATTTGGATGTTGTAGAAAACACCAAATATAGACTGAAGTTCACTAATAGATGCAGAATTTATTCAGAGTTGCATGTATCAACCAAATAAGGCTAAATAAAGTCAACTTCACCATTAATTTTGAAATTGATGCTTGTAATAACCAATAGGAAAATCTTCATTTAGAATAATTATAATCTTTGTAAGATGTGCGGGAACCTACTACAAAAGCAGATTTCAGACAACAAATATTGAGGAAGTAACTCCAGCCAGTGCTTCAGTTCTGCATAATGACATGTGCATGATCTAGTGATTGGTCAACAATAAGAATTAATTATCTGAGCATATCCTTGTAATTTGATTGCATTAATAAATAGTAACTATTAATAATATATGCCACCTCACATGCCCACTTTAACGTAAAGAATCCATAAAAAATACAGTGGTTGATGAGCTACTAACACCATGTACAATATCTATGATTCTCATATTGTCTGTTAGACAAGAACTATTAGTTCATGACTTACAAATGCACCAGATATTGCCAAGTTGATGCGGATATCTTGGACGCTGGACTTGGCAAACCTGAAAACATATTAGGAAATAAAGACGAGGGATGAGGGCAAATGAAAAGCCAATAGAAACTACTAAACAAGACAATAATATACATAAACACACATACATATACAAGAAGATTGTTTTTGAGTTCTCTACGTAACAAATTTGAGTAGAGCTCATAAAGTAACATCAAATCAAAATAATCAATTGTAATAGCTATAAAAAAAATCTAAAACATCATCTCAATACGTTCATGAACAATGATGAGCAATCCATGTTCCATTATCAAAGAAAGAAGTGGTGGTCATGATTTTTCCTTAGAAGGCATAACACCACCCTCCAAATGCTGAGTAAACAAACATCAATTTCAGGTTAAGGTACAGATGATAACAGGAATATTGAACTCAGTGCACAGATAAGGTAAGAAAAATATTAAGGTGTGCATAAAATCTTTATGTAGCAAATACAAAACCTTGGTCCCCATGATACAATTGGCTGTTTATTAGCATGCTTTATGTCCTTCAAGACCTACATTTCAAAAATAAACATAAGGATAATCACTGTAAGTCACAAATAAATCCTAAAGATGAATTTATATCTTCAGGATATCAACGAGAACATGTCCAACTCTAGGTCTGAAATTTCCATCAGAATTTTTCACGATTATCAAACTCTAAAGTTTATCAATTAAGGAATTTAGTATTTCTGCGGCTTTATGATAATTATCTAGCAACATCAACACTAAGATTAAATCCCTTCCTCAGGGAAGATATATATTTGGAACTAGTTTGACGAATTTTTCTTTTGTGTGATAACCAAAGAGAGACCAATTAAGCAAAGAAATTTTGACAAAACTCTGCAAAGCATCATTGCTATTAGAACATATTCAATTCTAGTTACAATGAACCTACCTAAGCAGCATTGATTGAACAACGTAAATCAAGTGATTTTTCATCATCACCTCAAAGATTCAAATGAAAAAAATCATACCTTAAATGAACCATAAGCCAAACCCTTCTTCTGACTTGTTAATTGGGATATCATAAGTTTATCATAGGTTTTTTCAAGCTGGAAGTAAAATATATATAGGTTATATGATCTACAAAAGGATAAATAACCCTCTTTTTCAATACATCCACACAAAAACAGGTAAGTGGGAAATTAAATAAATTTTATGTACATAAAATTTTCTTCACAACAATAAAGAATTAGAGTGAATCACCTACCCAAGCAACTGTTGCTTCATCACCTACACTCTCAGCATCCTTGTGCTTTTTCTTATATGCTGCCTTCACCATATGATGCCTTCACCATGTCAAACCCCTCGATGGAGCTCACACCAAGAACATGAAATACTTTAAAATAATTCAAACAAAAGAACAACAATATATAGAGTAAATAAATCATTTCAAACTTTAACATCGCCAATGCAAACCAAGAATCATCCAATTTTACCTCATATGAGTTTAGATCATCGTTTGGACTAGAACTTCCAGCTACAGATGCAGCTAAGCAAATCAGGCTTTTATTTTTGGGAAATTGTCTACAAAATCTGGTAAAATTCACAACACACTGCAATGATTATCCACTCCAAATTCAAATAAACCAAAATAAAGTGGGATTTGCATTACAAACAAATAAATTGCTTGGAATGTATAGCCAAAATACAATCAAATATATTGTATTGTATAAATTAAGCTTCAAATGTCAATTATAGCTCTTTCACAGTGAATGACAATATTGAGACTCATAATATATGAAATTTAATAAAATAACTCTTACTCGTGATGAAGCAAATAACAGAGGTTTGAATTTTCTCAATAAATTAATTTACCTGACAAAAGGTGGTGCTGGTGTTGAAAACGAACGTTTGAGATTGCAATTATGTGGCGTAATTTGAGGTTTGGGGCAGTTAAAGACATTTGTAATCGCTGTCATTGTTATGGCAGTTTTAGAGCAAGTGGAGAGTGAATTCGTATGGAATTTTAAGTTTAGGGTTCTAGAAAGGGTTTTGGTACAAGGCAGTTTCTATCCATTATGTCCGATACAAGAATATTTATAGAAACATATTTTTTGGTATATTTTTATTTCCATTCATTTTGGTATATAGTTTCCAAAAATTGAATTAAAAAAATTACTGGGATTTTTTTCCTTTTCACATTTTCCTCTGGTTTGCGTAACATGTTTAATCATTTTGATTGGTAATATAAATTAATTTGAAATAATATAGTCATAAACGCATAAACTCAATTTGATATAACATTAATATATAATATTATTATAAGTATTCTAATCACTATAATAATATTATATTTATAAGTATTGAGCCAATCTATTAGGCTAGTAACTTGAGTGCTGTGAATTTTTTGTTCACTGTTTCACCCGTCATGGTATTTCTCATTAATGTATTATTAATTTGAATCAATGAAGTATTTTTATTTTTGTTTAAATATTATTTCAATATATTATATTTATTTAATTAATTTTCAATTAATTTAAATTAATTTTATTAATAACTATAATTATATTAAATTAATACTAAGCTATTATAATTATTAAATTAATAACTATATTTATTTTTTAATTAATTAGACTCTCACGATTGTCAGTCGAATTTTCGAGAACACCTGCTGGATTCCAATGATTGCCCGTCGGACTTCGGCGACCACTCACAAGGTTATGGTGATTGCTTGCTGGATTTCAATCACCAAATAACAACAAGCGATCACCGGAATCCAATGGACAATCATCATAATCTAGTAATATCATTTAATTATTATAATTATTTCAAAATAATATTTAATAATATTTTTTAAATAATTTAATTTATTAGATTGATTTATATAATTATTATAATTAATTAAATATTGTAATACTTGTTTTTTTAATTATAATCAGACATAAAGATAACTATTACATTACAATGCATTACAATCTTCATTATATTACATGATTAATTACATAGTATTGCATTATATATAATCAACGTAAATTATTGGTTGGACCTGGATCCGCCATCTAAAAACATGTCTTTTTTGTTGTTTGTCTCTCTCTCTCTCTTTTTTATTTGTAATATTGCTTATGCATTTAAATTCATTATATTTGTACATGAATTCATTTTATTTGTATATGTACTCATTATAATTTAAATGATATTTACAAGGTCTCCAGCCCACCATTTGAACACACGTGTTCTTTTTATAACTTATTTGTCTCTTTTTTATTTATAATAATATTCATGTATTTAAATTCATTATATTTATATATAAATTTATTTTATTTTACATGTATTCATTATATTTATAATGATATTCACAAGGTCTATACCTATATTTGTCTAATTTTTTATTTACAACAATATCATTGTATTAAAATTCATCACGTTTATATCTAGATTCATTATATTTATACTTATATATGTAAACTCTTATTAACTTTACCTGTAAATCTATGAATCTTTAGTATATGTGTGATGAATACATGAACATATAAATTGAATATTATACATAATGTGAAGATATAAATATACAAATGAGGTGAATATGAGATACATATATAGTAAATATGAAGTATGAATATACATATGAGGTGTGTAAGAGTTACATATATAGGTATAAAACATAATGAATCTTGGTATAAATATAATAAATTTAGATATGGTATCATTATTGTAAATTAAAGAAAAGGAGACAGTGTTGCAATCAATAATTTACGTATTTCGATAATAAATTAGGATGGTACCAAATTAGAGAGTCTTAAAAGAAAAAGCGATAGATAAAGGTGAAAACCTTATGAATATCAGTATAAATATGATAAATTTATGTGCAAACAAATTTAAATATAGAGGCATTATTGTAAATAAAAAATAGACATGCATCAAAAGAGCGTATGTTTTTAGATGATGGGTCCAGGTCCAGCTAATAATGCCTTTCTAATCAAATATAATTTTTTTTTCACTATTTATAGTCATAACATCAATTTTCTTTATCATCAAATATATGTAAAGCATTTTAAATTATCATACTCAAATGTTATTTAACCATAAGTTTAGCCTGAGTAGCTAATATGACATGATGGGTCAAATTACCATATCGGCCACTCAAACAGGACAACTACCCGAGAGCTCTCCTTAGCCTAGTAGGTCTAAGAAAGAAGAGAACAAGTCACTTATCCTTAGTTGCTAATAGAAGAGTCTGTATTTGAACACCAGAAACTTGCCTCCTAACTTTCTCTTTGACTCTCAAAGCTAGCTTAAGGAGAACTTCCTTATTCTACAGCTATTATAGTATTATGTTATGATCCCCTTAAATTCATCTAGCATCATTCCCATCATATTGATAAAATTAGAATGTGTGGGTAGTGCCTTCATTCACTAATGAGATTGAAAAGTTCCAATTTTTTCTTAATATGTGATTATAAAAAGTATTTTTTTTTTCATATAATGCTTCTTCAATAGTAACTTTGGCATTTGAAAACATTATGATTTCTTTTTTCACTAAAAATATTTGACGACTGGTTCCATAATGAACTACTTACCACTATGCGTGCTAAAAGATTATTGGTGACTTTTACAAATGCGAGCATGTCTCATGTATGAGGTACATGAGCCATTTTAATATTTGGATCTCTGGCTTTTTAATCAAGTGAATTGTGGAAATCCAACTTTCTCAAATAGTCAATACTAAAATTCTTATGGTCACCAAATTTTGAGAACTTATAAACCTGAAAAATTAATTAGAGTTGTAAGGAAATTGGTAGAATAGTAATTATAGTATTTGGAAATGTAAAGTTATAACATCGTATATTGGTAAAGAAAAATTGAAATTTAATTGTTGAAGTATAAACTAAAAACAAAGTTGAATTGAAAATTATAACTGAACAAATTGATTATTGTTACAATGTTGATTGATTAGTTGTAGTTTGATCTCTTTCTTTTTTAGGGTAAAAAGAGCTTATATAATTAATGAGAACCAATGTCTGCTACATGAAAATTCCAAACATAAATAAGTAAAGAATTTTCCTAATAAGTTCTAGTAGAGAATTTTATGCCTAAACCCAACATTCTTTACTTATAGTGGCACCCTAACTTATTAGGTAAATGATAAATTTGGTGTCTAAACTTGGCACAATTATTCAATTGAGTGTAAAAACTTTCAAATAATCCAATTGAGTAAATCCAGTAAAACAGACCATTTCAGGACCACTTGATGATGTGGCATGTTCTTATTGGCTATAAAAAAAACTCAAAATGATGACATTATAACCAATAAGAATATGCTGTTGGATAAAATAATATTAATAAATTAATATTATTTTATTAATTTTGAATGAAAAATTAATTAAGTCATAACTATTCACTTAAGTCTCTTAGAAGAGTCATATCATTTATCTTGTACCGTTTAGAAGGATTGTGTCTTTAGAAAGAGTTATGTCTTTTTATAATTTTTATTATAAATAGACATAAGTGTTAGAGTTAGATGATATGAAAAAATTAGTCTTTTCTTTGCTATCTTCTTCCTTCTTCTTTGTCAAACACTTCATAAGTTTTAAGAGAGTAAATATTGTGAAGTTCGTTATTCTTGTAAATTGTAGTGCTACTTTTACAAGAAAAAATCATTGTAGCCTAGGAGACAATTGTTGAAAAACCCTAAGCACCAGTGGGAACAAATTTGTTTTAAGGAAATAGAGTCTAAATTTACCCTCGATTTAATTACAGGTTTTCCATAATCTTTATTTCCTTAAGTTTGTAATTGGCATTTGTTCTCTCATAATTTTTTTTTCAGATTTTATTTATGTATTTATTTGATATTTTAACAATACAAATAAATAACAATTTATTGAATTTGGTCAAGGTATTCAAAAAAGGTGAACCAAAGGTCAAAGAAGAAAATGATATGCAAGTAATTGTTGCCATTGATGCATGGAAGTAATCAAATTTTTTGTGCAAGAACTATATTCTTAATGGCTTGGATAACAAATTGTATAATGTATATATCGTCCTATTCCAACGACCAAAGAGCTCTGGGAGTCCTTGGAAAAGAAGTATAAAACTGAGGATGCTGGCTTGAAGAAATTTATGGTGGGCAAATTTCTTGAGTATAAAATGGTTGACTCCAAGACAGTTATGAGTCAAGTCCAATAATTGCTCCTTATTCACCTCAGTCTAATGGCATTGTTGAATGCAAAAATCAAACTTTAAAAGAAATTATGAATGCCATGTTGATTAGTTTTGATTTACCTCAAAACATGTGATAGGGATGCTATTCTCTCAACTAATCACATTCTAAACAAAGTACCTCATAAAAAGAAAGAGAAAACTCCATATGAGTTATGGAAAAGAAGAAAGCCTTCCTATAAATACTTTAAAGTGTGGAGGTGTTTAGTTAAGGTAGTAATTCCAGATCCCCAAAAGGTTAAGATTGAACCTAAAATTATAGATTGTGTAATTATTGGTTATGCTACTAATAGTAATGCATATCGATTTTTAGTACACAAATAAGACATTTCAAATATATATGAAAATACTATAATTGAATCTAGAAATGCATCATTCTTTGAGGACATCTTTCCATGTACATGGGTATATGAGATAAGTTCTAATAAATGAACTTATGATACGACTATGGATGATCTTCAAACTAAATTTAGTGAAGATGAACCAAGACGTAGTAAAATGACAAAAGTAGCAAAGTCTTTTGGTCTAGATTTTCTAGCATTTTTGTTAGAAAATGAATCTAAATCATTCAAGGAAGTAATGTCTACTCTGGAAGCTCCATTTTGGAAAGAGGCTATTAATAGCAAGATTGAGTTCATTATGCAAAACCATACTTGGGAGATAGTTGATTTACCTTTAGGAATCAAACCACTAGGATGCAAATGGATTTTTAAGAAAAAGTTAAAACCTGATGTTTCAATTGATAAGTACAAGGCAAGGTTGGTAGCTAAAGGATTCAAGCAAAAGGAAGGTCTTAATTTCTTTGATGCATATTCGTCTATAATAAGGATAATGTCCATAAGATTATTAATTGCTATAGCTACATTATATAATCTAGAAATTCATCAAATGAATGTTAAAATAGCTTTCTTAAATGATGAAGAAGAAATTTATATGGAACAACCAAAAGGATTTATTGTTCCTGAAAAAGAAAAGATGGTTTGTAAACTTGTTAAGTCATTATCTAGCTTAAAACAAGAGCCTAAGCAATGACACGTTAAATTTGATAATGTAATTTTGTCAAATGGATTTATAATAAATGAATGTGATAAGTGTGTATGCTAAAATGACACCTAAAAGCTATGTACTATTATGCTTATACATCGATTATATGTTAATCATAGGAAGTATCATTGAACTAATAATAACTACTAAAAGGATGTTAACAAGTCATTTTGATATGAAAGATACGGGAAAGACATATGTCATATTAGGAATTAAAATTTCTACGACATCAACGGGGCTAGTTTAATCTCAATCACACTGTATTGAAAAAATACTAAAAAATTTCCTTGATAAATATGAAACCCTGTGAAAACATCAGTAGATGTAAATTTACATCTAAGCAAGAATAATGGTGAACTCGTATCTCAGTTAGAATATTCATGTATAATAGGCAGTTTGATGTATCTTATGAGTTGTACATGCCCAGACATAGCCTATGTTGTGAATAAATTAAGTAGATTTATGAGTAATCCAAGTAAAGACCATTGGAAAGCCCTTATGAGAGTTCTTAGATATATTAAAGATACCAAAGATTATGGTTTCCACTACACAAGGCATCCTGCCATACTAGAAGATTATAGTAATGCAAATTGAATATCTGACTCTAAAGACACAAAGTCCACAAGTGGATATGTATTCATTATTGGCGGTGTAACAATTTCCTAGAAATCCTCAAAACAACTTGTATTTCCATATCCACAATTGAATATGAGTTTATAGCTTTAGATAAAGTTGGAGAGGAAACATAATGACTTAAAAATTTTTTAGAGGATATTTCATGCTAGCCAAAACTTGTATCTGCAATGTGCATATATTGTGATAGTTAATAAGCTATTGGCAGAGCACATAATCAAATTTATAATGGTAAGTCTGGACATATATGTCATAGACATAATACCATTAAGTAATTACTTGCACTACAAGAAAAAACATATTTTGCGACGGAATATTCCGTCGCAAAAGATAATAAATCCGTCGCAAAATCATATTTTGCGACGGAATTGCGAAGGAACATTTCTGTCGCAAAAACCCTTGTCGCAAAAAGTCTGCGACGGAAAAAACGCGTCTGTCGTAACTTCTGCGAAGGAAAATCCGTCGCAAAAATCCTTCGCAAATATTTTGCGACGGAAATTCCATCACTGATTCTGTC
>CAOJBK011569062.1:0-14424 GCA_948294925.1 Codiaeum variegatum
TGCTCAATCTCTAAACAATGGAAATTTAGCTCATTATTAATTGATAACTCAAAAAATTAACAATTAAATTCAATGAAAACATGATTAATCTCTTAAAATAAAGTTTACCCAAAGAAAATTCAAGTAGGAAACTTAAGAAAATAAACCTTAAGAGAAATTAAAAAAATTCTCAATATCATTAATGAATTTCTGCTCAAATGTTGATTACAAGCGAAATCGTAATGAAAATTAACTAAACCTATGAAACTATGATGAAATCTATAAAGAAATTGAGTTTAAATCCTAAAAATTAGAGTTTCTATCTCTAAAATCTCTGAAAAGTACGGAAAGGAATTCCTAAATCAACTTAAAATTACATTTTTATTATTGCAAAATTTTTGCATGTGTACGACCGAAACTGCTTCATATAGGCTCGTGCAGATGCCTTTACCCTGTATAGAGGCTTCAAGTCATTATAGAAAGATGTACAACCCAAAAGGGTTTATACAGCCTTTTTGGGGTTTGGCATGCAGATGGCAAAAGCTAGCATAGTAAGCAGTACAGGTCTAAAGTGTTTGCATGGCCCTTTAGCTTTCGACATACCCCGTGCAAGGGACTTTTCCTTGGAATCTAAAAGTATCGCCTCCTTCAATATTTGCTCATTTAAGAACCTCATTTTATATTTTGAAAATACCATTTTTGCATGGATTCCTGAATTTCACTAAACAAACAAATCAAATGAGTTTTTTTTTTAATATAAAATCTAACTTAAATATAGAGGAAAACATATAAAATTACACTAAGAACATCTCCCCCACACTTAAGTCTTTGCTTGTCCTCAAGCAATACAAAACAATGACAATGTGTTGATAATCTAACTTTCTTAATCAACCTATATAAACCAAATTTTCATTTAACTATTTAGATAAATCAAGGTCAAAGTTTTCTCAATTAACTAGCAAAATCCTAACCTCAGAAACCAATTTCAACAATTTCAATGATATTATAGCATTATCAAGCACCAATATTCAAGCTAAATAACTGAGCACACTTCTTCAATGAGACAAAGTTAAAATTAGGCAAATAAATGTTTTCATGCTTAGAAACCAAATTAACCTTTTTGAAAACAGCATACATGTCATGCAAATTTTAACTTTAAACTCATGCACTTTTTTTTTATTTTATTCACTTCGAGGAGCTCGACTTAACTAATTACGTCATTAGCCTTTTAATGCAAAGGTAGACACTTTGTGGTGCCGATCCCCAGTTACTCAGCTAATCACAAAGATCAGCCAACTACTAGCACTATTCATAGTTTCTTTATATTTATTTTGCTTTACACAAAGCAAGAACCAGGGAATATGGATTTGTTTTTAAAGCTCCTTGCTTATTATTAATTTTTTGTGAAAACTTTTTATTTATTCATAATCCATACATGTTGTTTCAAAAAGATGTCATTGAATCCTTATGATTACTAAAGATGTTTGCCTAAATCTTAACCATGAAACATTTAAATCCATAATGCTCAACAATTTAACAAATGTTTTGAATTTCAATCATGTCATAATATCAAGGGAACTCTTTACTTTTAATTACTAACTTCAAAATACAATCATAACTAAGAAACTGAGACCAAAACCTATAAGAATAACAATGTTTTTCAAATTTTTTTGAAAACATAGCTTAATTAAGATTATCAAATTATCCTTACAATGTCAAAACTTACTTTCGCTTGAGCCTAATAGTACCACTGTATTACCATAAAAAAAAGAAGCTCACAAAACAAATGATTACAATAATACAATTATCCAAAAATAAAAACAAATGCATAAAACTAATGAAAATAATCATAAAAAATAAAATAAATTTTCGAACCTTAACCAACACAACCTTAACTACCCCTTTAGGGTGAATAATTTGTTTATCTACTAATTCCATTTTGAGACGTGTTAGTTTAGGTTCTCCTAAACTCAAAGCTTTAAAAACATTTAGGAGCTTAATACTAACACTTAATTGTAAATCCACAAATGCTTTGTCAATATTTAAACTACCTACAAGCTAAGGAATAGTAAAACTACTTAAGACTTTAAGCTTTTGAGCTAGCTTAGTGATATTGCAAAAGCTTTCCTCTAATAGTTGCACACTGGACACCTTCACCAGCTTCTCTTTCTTCTCAAGCAGCTCTTCCAAAGTTCTCACATACTTTGGCATATGCTAAGGTGTGAAATTAACGAGCTGCTCAGTGAAAATGATTTGAAAGGGAAATTGAATCCCGAAAGAGATTTGCATTCCGACTTTCAACAAATTTTTAAAAACTATACTTTGTTAAAACTCTTTTAACAAAAACTAAGTTAGGCAATGTTTCAAACTTTTTGAAACTTTGCCCTAACCTAGGGATTTTAGTAAATACATTTTGCCAAAACTCTTTTAACAAAACCATTTGATATTTCAAACCCTTTGAAAAAAAATTCTATGTCAAAACTCTTTTGACATAAAGGGTTTAGACATTTATCAAACTCTTTTACTAATGCCTAAACCTATGAAAGGACCCATTAGTTCAACCATGGATATTCTCACCAATTATGTGCAAAACAAAATTTGAACAAAGAAAGGTTAGAAACAAAAATACCTCTCGCCCTACTTCGTTAAGATCCCCAAATGTTAAGCCTCTAGCTTGAGACATATCTAGCTTTTCCCAAAAGCTTCTTCTCCAATTCTCTTCAAGAAGCTTGAATCTCCTCTCATTGGTTACCCGAATGATTGATTCTTGCTCCTTTGCTTGAGAATTTGAGACTTGAGGATGGCTTTAGACTTTAAAGCTACTCCACACTCCCTTCCCAAGGCTTAATTGAAGATAAGTTTGTATTTGAAGAAATGCTCTTCAAAACAAACTTCCCCCAACAATTTGGTGTGAATTTGAAGCTTTCTCTCTCTAACTCTTAAAGAGATTCTCTCTCTAGCTCATTGGAGAACATGATGTATAGTTGCTCCATCATCTTCTAATTGAGTGGAAGAGTGAGTCTTAGGCAAAAATATGATACACTCACTTATTTATACCCATACATTCTCTAACCACTTCTCCTTTAATTAAGGAACTATGTTGGGAAAAAATATGGTTACTTGTTCTAGTTGATAATTGACTAATTGACTAGTCAATTACTCAACTAGAATAAATAAAATATTAGTAGGAGTCATCTTTAAACCTTAATCAACCACATCTCATATGGATTAAGCTAACATCTCATGTTAAGCTTAATTATTTTATTGTTTGTCCAAAATCATTTCACTTAGTCATACCTATTTGTATCTCATACGCACTAAGACTTAAGTGAAATTTTCCTTTTTGTGAATTAAATATCCAGACATGCTAGCATCTTGTAAATTTAATTACCTGTCTAATTCTATCATCATTAATAATTAATTAAACTCTTTAATTAATCAATAATATGATACATACAACAAGATATTGGGAATCACCATGTGGTATGTGACTTATTAGGTTCATGTTCTAATTAATTAGCAAAGGGATAAATAAAGCTCTTTTCTTCCCACCAAGTGTGTTAACCTAATTCCACACTTAATCCCATGAGTCAAGAGTGACGTCTAGCATAACATATTGCAACTACCCAAATAGAAATGAATATTGGTGATCATATCCTTGACATAAGCATGGACCTCTCGATCATAACTACCGTGCACTCGAATCCCTTCATTACAAATTCCCGATCTCAGCTAGGGTCATGGAAGAAGTCAAACCCTATATGCTAAATCACATGACTTCTATCCGGTGTGAGTTCTCAATAAACCAGTTCCTACTAGAAACTCTTTCTAGTGAACCTTATCCACTCTGGCTAGAGATTTGCATATCAAGAATAATCAGAAGTCATAGGATTCCTTCCTTGGTTACAAAAGTTAATGAATCCTTTCTTTGTTAAACACTTATTCTAACATACCACTAATTATGGACACCACATGCCATACACCAATGCTTGAATAGCATTGGTATATATGCAGTAACAAACCATAACCATCAATATGTCAGATAACATGTCACCTCAAGTTTAAGGATTATATGCACAATCATAATCTAAATGATGTGATATTAACTAGTAGGTAACAACTCATGTATCCATCATCTAATGTCACTGTTCAATTTACTCATACCATTAGTATGCTCACATGTTGTCATGACATCAAATGTAAGTAGCATAAGACTCACAACCTCCATACCAATAAGTATCTAATACTCATCATTGATGACAACAGAGGTGATAGTCTTCTAGATTAATGGCATCCCTATTAATAATCCTATAACCATGAACAACCTTTAAATCATCTATTAAAAGGGTAATCTGTCACTCATATTCTCAAACTCTTTGAGAATAGATTCCCTACATAATATTTAAGGGACATATATGTTCGATATAAGGAATGTTTTCACTTAAAGAACATATATACAAAAGCCATTTAAAGTTTTCGTTTACATTCACATGTTGAGTGTAAGCTCTAGGTCATACACTGCTAACATCTGCATCAAAGATTTTACCAAAGGCATATTTATATATAATTCAATGAAAAGAGTTAGAAGCTTACCTAACTGGGTGTCTAGCTGTCTTTACATCCAATGTGCGGGAAAAGGAATAGGAGGTGCGTATTTTGCAAAACTAAAACTCTAAAACAATGCACTCCTCCTTCATCTCAACCAACTTTTCTACTTGCTTAACCTATACCTTTGTCGTTACCTCCTCTTTCTCATCATGATCCTTATTAATAACATATATAGCATTAGCTTATTCAGATTGGTTATGCAACTTAGCCCTTTAGTTCACTTGTAATTGAGTGGCCCATTGGCTAACTTGAGTTTCAATTCTCTTTACCGATTCCTCAAGTGAATCCAATCTTCTACTAGTGGCCTCTTGAGTTTGAGTACTAGCTTGAATAAAGGTGTTGAATCTAGTTTTCATAGTAGATAGGTGTTGACTAAAATTTGAATACTCACCTTGGTGTTGTTGTTATCCCCTTTGCATCATTTGATATTGGGGCTAATGATGTTGAGGTTGTTGTGGTTAATTGTTGTTCCTCCAACCAAAATTGGGATGGTTCCTCTAACTAGGGTTATGTTCACCTCAAAATATACTAACTATTAGCGACCGTAAGTATACGAGCTATTATATTATAGGATGAGAACCCAAGGTCGTATCCCCAAGGAACAACTTATCGTGGCTAAGCTTAATCAATTTGTTTCTTTAAGAACAAGCAAAGTAAAAGAGATTTTGATTTGAAATTGAAAAAGTAAATTAAGATAATAAAACTAAAACAAGTAAGCAATGAATATGTGTATGCAATATTATGAACATGTCCTAACAATCCATAGTCTATCTTTTATGATTTCAAACTATAAATTCTATTACATAAGTTTAACAATCCAACATTCAATGCAATCATTCAACTAAAGCTTACCCTAGTCCAGCTAACACATTCACAAATGTAATCTAGAGAAAACATGCATCAATCAAAGAATTTAAAAGTAACACTTATGAATCCAATTCATTTTAGAATCCTAACTGAATAGTTTCAGGTCTAGACTTCCACTCTCGCTCCATTATCCAAACCCTAATAAACTAATAGGTGATTAAGCAGTCAATTTATAATTGTTAATTCAATTCAATCAAGCAAAAGTTGAACCTTAATAATAAAACTCATAGCAATTAATCATATTAAAACTATTTCATACTTCAATCTCTTGAAAAAACTAAATTTAGTTCATGATTGATTTATAACATAATAAAATCATAATAATTCTAAGAGAAATCATTCTTAATACCCTTAACATAAAGAAAAGCCAGAATTAAAATAATTAAGTTAGGAATAAATCACAATTAAAAGTAGAAAAACCTAATCTACTCGGAGAAATTCAACTTTAATCTTTAACAAGAACCAAATTGATGAAAAACTAAAGAAAAATAATGAAAACAACAGAATTGACAGCAAACTCCTAAACAATACTAAACTAATTCTCTCCAAACTCATTTAGAATGGTTTGAAGCCTCTCTCCACCATATCTCTAGTCTTAAAACCCTTTATATAATGTATCCTTTAGGGCTAGGGTACAATTTTGAGTAGGAAAATAATTCTAATAAAAATAAAAAATAAAAAATAAATAACTTAAAAACTCATAACAAAACTTGCACTTGTAAATACTTCTAGATTATAAGAAGATGTTGGACTAAAAAACGTTGGAATTGGATTTTATGCTCTCATGAAAATTGTAGATATTTCTCTTAGATTTCCAATGGTATATTACACACCTCAATCGGACATTTATAGCTCAAGTTATTATCAAGATATGAAAAAGTATTAAAATTGTCAAATTTTTGCTACGACGCACAACCTGTGCGTAATATCCGCACGGCCATAAGGTAGGCTATGCAAGTTACTGGAACTCATGATTTATGGCTTAATTCTTCAATAAAATGGCACAGATCACCCCACGATCCCATGGTAGATCCGCACGGCCCATGCCACTTAAAAATGCTCCAAAACTCTTCAAAAACACTCCAAATCATGCTCCTTTGAAATCCATTCGCTTAGAAACTCCATCTTTTGATCAAATAACTTTGTTTTCACATAAATTTCCTAAATCACTCTAAAAACCACTTAACAAACACATTAAATGCAATTTTGGCATAAAATTAAACTCAAATAACAGGGAAAAATATGTAAAATTATGCACGAAACAGGTTTTATGTGTTGGAATAGGGATCATTTTGTTATGATTGTATGCCCTAGAGCATGTACATTGTATATATATATTTGTAATCTTAGTCCCATAATGGCATGTAATATATATGTTTTGTTTAATGATTCCATTCATTTTAGTAATTAATGTATATATGTTCCTTTGATTTTATGTAAAAGAATCTATTCCCAAAGAGTTTGGGAATATGGAGAGAAATTCTCTTTGCTATAAACTTTAAAGCAAGTTAACAGTCATAGGATTGTTGTTAGGAACATCATTAATCTAGAAGATCATTATTTCTATTGTCATCCATGACAAGTATAAGATACTTGTTGGTATAGAGGTAGTAAGTCTCATACTATAAACATGTGTGAGGCCCCGCCCAAGCGGCTGGCAGGATCTTCCAGTGATCCTTCGATTTTATGGCTTGAGGAAACTTATCACGAGGGTCGGATTGCACATGGCGTCGCGAATTGTGGTCAGGTTCCCACATTTGTGCATCCATATGTATCCATTAGAGTGCACGTGGTGTGTGAGGTGTTTAGAGTGGCCACTTAATCTTTAAGAAAATCCATTTTATCTTAGTTGATTTAGAAACCTTTTCTGAATTAGCTCCATTTTAGAAAAATAATGTTTTCTACTCTAGTTAGAAAATTTGTTCTTTTTGGAGCCAAAGGGGGTTCGGGGATTCGTGATTTGAAAACATTTTGTAAAAATAGTTTTTATTACCATTTTTTAAAAGACAATGTTTTGGCTCGAAAATCATGCAATTTCAATTAAAATTGTAGTTTTTGTGTATGCATGAGAAGTTATAATGGTATGGATGTATGGATATGTGAATATGACTTGACAATCATATAAAATGGTAAATACAATCGATTTTTCTAGGGATATTTCCTCTAGCTCACTTTAGGTTCTAGGGAAGGCACATCACCCCAAATAAAGAGATAAATTACATGAAAAACCAATAAAGTTACGGGATCTCCCCTCCAGTCTTATGATCTAGGAGGAGTACACATTCCCCAAAACATACATAAAGCAGCAATAATAATAATAATAATATGAAATAATTGCATATAAAATGAATCAAGCATAAAATGAACAAATAATAGAAAGAATAATGAAATAAACAATGAAAATAAAGAAAAAAAATGGTTTTTAGAGTTGAAGCCGTGACAGGCTTGCTGGCGTATCCTGTTGAATGGGAATCAAACCCCACGCTGTTCTCCCTTCTCGTAAAGGGGTTATTCTGATAACAAAGGGGTGTTTTGGATGTTCAGTAGCTGATCAATTTTAATTTATAAAAACAAATTAACCATAGGCTATTAACCAATTCTAAAATTTGATTAATGTAAAATGATTTTTGAGTATGCATTATACCTAAATTGATTTCAAGGTTTCTTGGATTTTAGTTATGAAAACAAATTTTCATGAACTATTGCTTTAAATCAAATTTAAAGGGCTTAAATGATTGTATTGAAAAACATGCCTCACTTCAATCCTAAAGGGCTTATAATAGTTGTTAATTAGAGGAAATGAGTATACTATACCATACTTACCTTTGCTTTGCAGGGTTAGGCAATTGGAAGCTCTGATGGCTTGATGAAGCCCAAGTGAGTCTCTGTTGTGTTCATGGAGCACTGAAGTGTGTCTGAACCGGACTAGAATGAACTGGACTGAGTGTATACTTGAGTGGATTGATTGTCTGAATAGTTTGAAACTGATGCATCTATTGCATTCTAGATTCGGTATTAGTGTTTTGGAAGCTAGGAATTGTGTTTTAGAGGCTTTTAGGATGGGAAAATAGCATAAAAGGTCGTATGAAAATCTAGTAAAAAAATTTGGAACCCGAGTCTATTCTAAAATGTTGAATTTATAGGAATCATGTTAGAAACCCTAAAAATTAAGTGGCGTGTGCGTAACACGCGCTGCTCGTGTGCTTGAGCATTTAGGCATACATTTACATCACCATCAAACTCAGAAGAAGAAGAGGACTCCTAACTAGTAGTTGACTTAGACTCAGACACAAAACTAGGCTCAGATTCAAAAGCTTCAAAAGGACTTTCATTGAAATGTTAGTTCTTTAGTTTCCCATTGGCAGGCTTGATCAAAGTGGAGAGGTCAAATTTGTTCTCCTTTTCAATGAGAATAACTATGTTACCAAAGAGGCTTGCTTCCATGTTCTTTTTATAGTCATCATTTAAGTAATATACAAACTGGTGATCTTCAGCAGTCGGTTTCACATCAAAAAATAGCCCGAATCCAGGAATTCTAACATCGGTGACAAGGCAGGTCCATGGTTCAGGGAAAGCATAATAAGGAACCGTCTCTCCCACTTTGGCTAATAGCCATTCAAGATTCTGAAATAAGGCCTCAAAAAGATATCAACTTTACCGCCTTGTTTAATGATTGCAGATTTCTCCTGGGCTTTAGCTTTCTCTTCCTTGACTTCATCATCAGTAGGTTCATAACTTAAGATAAATGGAGAAGTGAAAAACTTGATTTCATTGAAGGACTCAACTCCTTATTGGTTCTTGCCCATACTAGGAAAATATACCATATGCTTGAGAATTTTCCCAATCAGTGGGTTGCAATAAGGATTGAAATCTAAGGAAAGTCACTTTTTTAGATTCTTTGCAGCATGAATGAATTGAACGAACGAGAGGCTAGATAAAGGATATACCAATCAATTAGGTTGTATTTCTAAAATAGGAATAATGTCTAGGACTTTAGATTTTCCAGATGAATCAGCCTTAACAGTGACAATACCACATTTCAAGGGGAATTTGACTCTCTCATGTAGAGTTGATGGCATAACTTTGTCCTAATCGATCTAAGGCTTACCTAGAAGTGAGTTAAAATAAGATGGTATGTCAATGACTTGAAAGGGCACTTTGAAGGCAGTTGGTCCTATGGTGATGGTTAGCGTAGCCACCCCAAGAGCTTCTCTTTTATAATTGTTATATGCCCTTATAATTTGATCGAAAGGGGTGAAGTTAGCAGCAATAAACCTTAAGCAGCTTGTAACTTTTACAAGGCAAACAATTAGTACAGATTCATTGTCAACTAAGGTCATAGGGACAATCTTCTCCTTTATGATAATAGTAATATACAAGGCATCATTGTGTGGTCCCGCAGGTGAGATCTCATTGTTAGAGAAGGAAATGGACATTCCATTAGTGAAACTAGTAATTGATGCCACCAAAGTCTTAGGGGAGATGTCAGATGATGTCTGAGTCTCACTCAACACCTTATAAAGAGCTTGGTGATGAGGATAAGAAGACATGAGTAAATTCCAAATAGAAATGTTGGCTTGTGCCTTTTTTTAGCTGTTTCAATATAGGATCCTCGCCAAGTTCGGGAGTCCCCCTAGTTTGAACCACTGGTTGGCTCAAAGATGAAGCAGTAACTTGAGCTTGAGTGATATGACCACTTATGGTTATAGCATCTATCTCTTCACCCAGGTGTCTTAGATTGATGATGATGCAACAGTAGTCATTGTGAATTGACCTCCCTAAGGAAGTTCGACCAACGGGTGGTGAGCAATTTGGGGAGAGTGACCTATCTAAGGAAGAGTCATTATCTCTAGTATAGTGATAATTGCTTAGAGGAACAATACCAATAAGGAGATAAGTTGAATCACCCTCCTCAAATTCATTCAGTATAGCATTCACATTATGCTCAGGTAGGGGATTGGTGCCAATATTGACAGCAAGTAGGAGGATCTTATCATCATCAATGAGATCTTGAATTTGTGGTGGAAGGCCTTGCAATCGTTAATTTTATGGCCTGGTCTTTGGTGATAGTCACACCTTTCATCCATATTGAAATTCTTTGGTAAAGGATTGGGAATTGGTATATGCTCAAATGGTTTGAAGGTGCCTTTTTCTATGCACTGTCTGAAGAGATAACTCAGTGTTAATCCCTTCAGATTAGTGAATTCCTTTCATTATATCTGGAGTGGCTTGCAGGCTGAGATTGCATTAGCTCCACTCTCTTTCTTAGTATTGTTTGTTTTCTTAAAATGGGAGGATGGAGTTTGGGTGTAATCTTTGATGAGATTGGAGTCAATCACATCTTCGAGGAGAGTGCCCACAATAACTAGAGCTTTGAAGTTAGAAAAATATTGTGTTATCATTCTGTCTTGAAACACAGGTAATAAATTCCTAACAACTATATCAATCTATTCATGTTTAGTTGGTATGTTAACCATTTGGGAGGCTTTCTCCTTCCATCTTGTGATAAAGGCAAAGAAGGTTTCCTTAGGCCGTTGTTTTATTGTATTAAGGTACCTTCTTTTGATGTCAACCTCTTAATTGTAAGAGTATTGCTTTATAAATTGAGCACATATAGACTCCCATGTTTATTTCTTGGAATCCTCAAGTAGTGCAAAACAAGTGAGAGCTGCACCATCAAGCGACTATTGGAAAAGTTAAGCAAGGAGCTCGCCTTCCACTCCAAAGGGATGGACCGCCTCATCATAGATTCTTAAGTGAGTCTCTGGAAAAGAAGTACCTTTGAACTTTTCAAATTATGGCATTTGAAATTTGGGTTGAAGTTTTGCCTTGGGGAAGGAGCTCAGTGAATGATCGAATTTTCAAA
The DNA here is from genome assembly GCA_948294925.1 of Codiaeum variegatum. Classification (NCBI taxonomy): domain Eukaryota; kingdom Viridiplantae; phylum Streptophyta; class Magnoliopsida; order Malpighiales; family Euphorbiaceae; genus Codiaeum; species Codiaeum variegatum. The sequence continues at coordinate 11,321 of CAOJBK011569062.1, forward strand.
AATTTTAGTATCAGCTCTTTTAAACCAAAGGGTGAGCCAGTTGCAGGCAGGTATTTTGCAAGAAAAGGTAGGTTTAATAAAAAGGGTTTAGGTTTTGTCTAGAACAGTGCACTTTGTCCAACTTTAGTATTTTGGATGTAGTGATGCATGCATATATGCATGAATGAAAAAGGTTTCATGATGACAGCAATATAGAGTTTATTAGGGTACACGGGACCTAAGGTCAAATCTAATCATTACACGAAGGCTTGGTGGTTTAAAGGTTCCCCATCGGCTAGAGGTATAGATACACCTAATCACATGTGAACCGATAAGGCTCGTGTGGGTCTAACAGCTATATGTACCTCATTATTCCAACTGAAAGGATCAACTGGTGCACTCTGGAGTTGGATGGTTTTGCTATCAATGAAGCAATCCTAAGGAAGGAAGCTCACTCGATGCTACTCTCTATCCAAGTTTTCCTAGTTATAAAGGAGCATAGGAAAGGATGTATGAAACTTACTTTTGCATGGTTTCAAGCCAAAATGTCATTTTCGGAAAATAATCCTCTTAGTTTTTTTAGTTTTACTAAACATCCCCAGTGGAGTCGGCAGTTGTGAGGCCCCACCCTAGTGCGCCTTTGTGTTAATGGCTCGAGGAAACCAACCATGAGGATCAGATTGCATATAGTGTTGTAGATTCTGGTCTAGTTTCCATATTTGTGCATCCACATATGTCCGTTAGAGTGCACGTGGTCTGTGAGGTGTTTAGAGTCGCCATCTAATCTTTAAGAAAATTAGTTTTAACTTAGGTGATTAAGAAACCTTTTTTGAATTAATTCCATTTTAGAAAAACAATGTTTTCTACCCTAATTGGAAAAGTTGTTCTTTTTGGAACTAAAGGGGGGTTCGGGGATTTGTCATCTGAAAATATTTTGTAAAAATAGTTTTTGTTACCATTTTTTAAAAAATAATGTTTTGACTCAAAAATCATGCAATTTCAATTAAAAAAATATTTTTTGTGTATCCATGAGCAATTATAATGGTATGGATGTATGAACATGTGAAAATAACATGACAATCAGATAAAATAGTAAATACAATCGATTTTTCCAAAGGTCCTTCCTCTAGCCCACTTCAGGTTCTATGGAAGGTACAACACCTCAAATAAAGTAATAAATTACATGAAAAACTAATAAAATTAGGGGATCTCCCCTCCAGTCCTATCATTTGGGAGGAGTACACATTCCCTAAAACATACATAAAGCATCAATAATGGTAATAATATGAAATAATTGCATATAAAATGAATCAAGCATAAAATGAACAAATAACACAAAGAATAATGAAATAAACAATGAAAATAATGAAAAAAATAATTTTTGGAGTTGAAGCCTTGAAAGGCTTACCGGCATATCCCGTTGAATGGGAATCAAGCCCCACGTCGTTCTCCCTTCTCATGAAGGGAATATTATGATACCATAGGGATGGATTGGATGTTCGTTAGCTAATCGATTTTAATTTATAAAAAAAATTAACCATTGGCTATTAACTAATTCTGAAATTTGATTAATATAAAATGATTTTTGAGTATGCATTATACCTAAATTGATTTTAAGGTTTCTTGGATTTTAGTTATGAAAATAGATTTTCATGAACGATTGCCTTAAATAAGAATTTAAGGGCTTAAATGATTGTATTGAAAAACATGCCTCAATTTAATGCAAGAGGGCTTATAACAGTTGTTAATTAGAGGAAAGGAGCATACTATACCGTACTTACCTTTACTTTACAAGGTTTGGTGACTAGAGGTACTGATGGCTAGATAAAGTCAGAGCAGGTCTCCATTGTGTTTGGAGAGCACTGAAGTGTATCTGAACTAGACTGGAATGGATTGGAATGAGTGTAGACTTGAGTAGATTAATTATATGAACTGTCTGAAACTGATGCATCTGTAATGTTCTGGATTAGGTATTAGTGTTTTGGAAGCTAGGAATTTTGTTTTATAGGCTTTTACTATGGGAAAATAGCATTTAAGGTTGTCTGAAAAACTATGGAAAATTGGTTGGAAAAGTTAGAACCCGAGTTTGTTCTAAAATGTCAATTTTATAGGGAATCATGCTAGAGACCTAGAAATTGAGTGGCATGTGTTACGTATGCGTGTGAACATTTACGCATGTATAAAGGGCTTCACACATGCATACAAGCGTTTATGCATGCATAATGTCATTTGTGCAAGCGTTCTATCTTTTTGGGCCTGGTTTTTTCTCTGCCCGATTTTTTGGGTCCATCTCGATTTGATCCAATTCAGTTTTTTGGGTCCATTCAAAGTTTGATTTAAGCCGTGTCAGATCTATTGGGCTCATATTAAAAGGTCAGATGCAATGGTGCAAAAATGAGGGTTTATAATATGTGATGTCATGGTAACACGTGGACATCCTCATGTGATGGGTGAACTGAACAGTGATACTAGATGATAAATACATGGGTTTTATCTATTAGTCAATATCTTATCTTCTAGATTATAATTTTGTATATAATCCTTAAACTTGAGATGACAAGTTATCTAGCATATTGGTGGCTATGGTTTGTTACTATTTACATACCCATGCTATCCAAGTATTGGTATATGGCATATGGTGGCCATAATCAGTGATATGCTGAGATAAGTGATCTCTACGAAGGAATTCATTAACTTGGATAAACAAGGAAGAAATCCTATGACTTTTGGTTGTTCTTGATACTCAAGTCCTTGGCCAAGGTAGTTAAGATTCAATAGAAAGAGTTTCCAGTAGGAATCAGTTTATTAACAACTTGAACCAAATAGAAGTCATATGATTTGACATATAGGTTTTGACTAGCCCATGATCCTAGCTAAGATTAGGAATCCGTAATGGAGGGATTCGAGTGCACAATAATTATGATTGAGAGGTCCATGCAATATTAAGGATACAATCACCGATATTTATTTCTAATTAAGTAGTCATGACATGTTATGATAGGCGTCACTCACGACTTATGGGGCTAAGTGTTCAATGGGATTTCACATTTAGAAGAAAGAAAAGAGTTTTCTTTATCCCATTGCTAATTGGAACATGAACCTAGTAAGTCTCACACCATAAAGCA
>CAOJBK011570284.1:0-13347 GCA_948294925.1 Codiaeum variegatum
CAGCCATACTAGAATGAATAGAGTCCATAATGAGTATATCAGAGATAAAGTCGGAGTTGCCCATATAGAAGACAAGTTGAGAGAAGGGAGACTAAGATGGTTTGGGCATGTCCGGCATAGACCTTTAGATGCACCGGTTAGAAAATTAGAGTACCTTAGAGTAGATGTGGGTAAAAAAGGGATGGACCTAAACCAACTTGGAGTAGAGTCATTCAACATGATCTTGAGTTTTTAAACATTTCTGATAATATGGTTCATGATCGCCCCAAGTGGAGAAAGTGAATCCATATAGCCGACCCCACTTAACTTGGGATCAAGGCTTTTTTGAGTTGAGTTGAGTTGAGTTGTATATTGTTGACAATAGTTAAATCAATCCACACTAAATCCAAATTGAACGAGATAAGTGGATTCAAAATTTGATGCCTAGATTCAAGATCTCCGAGTTTTAGGGCCAATAGCAATGACCAAGCCACGATCCAATCGTGAAATCCATCACAACTAGGCTTAGATTGAGATAAGGGTAAGCTAGAGGGATAGTTAACCTAGATTCATCATCCAAGGTAAGGGTACTCAGAGATATAAACATTGATAGAGGCTTTAGTTCCTTTAGGTTAAGAGAGATGTTTCCTAGTTATGAATGAATGTAACATACACAGAAAAAATGGTCAGGGAGATGGATGTGGTGTATAATGATAATCCTTCAATGCTTGAGTCAGTTTAGAGAAGAAAAGGGTTGAGAGATAAAGTGAGAGAGTGAGAGTCTGATTACCTTCGAAGAGTAGGTGAAATCCCTTATTTATAAATTGAGTGGGTACTTTGAGGAGGGATTGGTGTCACAAGATGATTGGCTCCTATGATCCTAAGTTGGGACTCTGATGTGACATCCTTCCCTGTGTTAGTTAGATAGGTGTCGAAATAAGAGGAAGTGGGCTCTTGTGGGTAGGTAAGCGACCTTCAATGTCAAGTCTTTTAGGTGAGCCTTCAAACTCCGAGGGAAATCTCAAGGTCTGCTCTAGTTGTGTTAGGAATAACCTTTTGAGGCTATCTAAGACCTGTATCAATGGCCCCCTTTGCTTCGCCATACTCGAGATTGTCCATACTTCATGAGTGTGGTTAAGTGAACCCACAAGGTTAAGGTGATGACATCAAAAGATTGAGACCTATGCCCTTCTACTTTATGAACAGAGTATTCATTGCTCCTGTTCAAGGTCAGGGTAGGTGGGCTTCACTGTTAATTTTGAATGTTATGTCCCAAACGTTATGCCATCTCCTGATTGTTGTGTTTTGTTCGTCAATTTCGAAAGGATGGTTATGTTTCCCTACAGTAGCGTATTTATTCCCAAGGCAATGGGGAGATGACACGTAGCGTGCTTGTCAGGCGTAATAATATGTCATAATAATTCCTTCATGAGTTACATCTGGTTGCATGGAGGTAATGTCTTTTGATCTTTCTAAAGCCTGAGGCCTATCAAACCCTTCTAAAAGCATCATTTTCCCACTTTTTCAATCTTCTTTTTCTCCTGCGATTCTTTATGCTTTAGAGTTTTTCATTCCTTGCTCTCTTCATTTATTTTCATCCTTTTTGCTCTTAACATTGTACTTTCCTTCCTGCAATGGCTCCTCCAAAGTTTAGGTCAACCAACCTTCACTGCTTTGAGGTGGCTTGCTACTCTCTAGGATTCACAGATCTGACTTCAAAGATGTTTCAGACTTTTTTCTCCCTGTTTAGTTCGTCTGCTGACCCATGGATGTTCGTCTTTGTGAAAAGACCTATATTAACCTTTTTTTACTGAGAAGAGTAATAAAGTCAGTTGGAAAGGGAAATTATTCAGCGTGAAGGTAGTGAAGCTCACTGTCAATGGAAAGGAGTGCTTCAACTTTAGGGGCTTATCTAGAGCCTGTAAAAGTTCAGATACTAGAGGTAAGCTTATTTCCTTGGGATGATCTTGAAATTAAGGCTCTGGCTCTCCACTTTTGAGTCTTCAATAGAGACAAGATTCTAGACACCTTCTATTATGGTTACCTATTCTTAACTTGCTTAAGAAAGGCATCTGGTAATTATAATCTTCCTTGTTTTCTCTAAAGATCTATTTTCTTATAGTGTCCAATTATTTTTACAGTGCATTTGTAGGAAGAAAAAATAAAGAAGGCCCACTAGCGTTGGATACGTGACTCAAGAAGTGGGCCCTTAAAGTGGATTTAATCCTTTGCTCTTTCGACCTAAGGACCATATTACCTATCTACTACTTTGCCATCGGTGTCCTTAGGGACAGTACTCAGGAAGAGTATCAAGAGATTATTAGGGAAAGGAACCCGAACCCTGTGGTATGCTTTTATTAATTCTAAAAGCACTTAGTTGAGGGTTGTGAGGATCTGTCATCAGAACCAAAAGGTGATGGCTTCGATGCTGGTGTGAAGGAGGAGAGTGAGGAGGAAGTTGAAGGTCTGGAGTAGCTCATAGAGGAGGTGGTTGACCAAGCTACCGAGAATGAGGTTGACCAAGGTGTAGAAGAGGAGCCCAAAGCCTTAAATATTCCTTTGGTGATGAAGAAGAGTGATGGGCCTCATGCTGGGTAGATACAAGGGCCTCACAGAGGACGTGTCTATATTAGAGAATGTTTCGCTCATGCTTCCAAAGGCCAGGACAGATCAAAAAAATGACTAAGGGCCTTAGACTTTAATGCTTGAATCCTTGCGAAGTAGTGCTAAGCTACCCTTTTGCAAGGAAAGTATATGAGGTTTGAGCTTAAAGAGACTAGCAATGCCTATGACAACACTCTAAAGAAGTGTTCTGACTTCCTAAGGATCTATGCGGTGGTGATGGATCACCTGGATGCGATAGATTGTGAGGCCCCGACCGACTGCGGGCCGCTAACACGCCGTTGGGTTTTAGGCTTAAGAAAATTGACCGCGATGGGTCAGATCACATATGGCATCGGTGGTCAAGTTCTCACTTAAGGTGAACCCCTTATGGATTCGTTAGGTGCAAGGTGTGTGTTGTAAGGCACAACTTAATCTTTATAAAATAAGAGTTTTAAAGCTGATTAAGGAACCATTTATTTAACTCCATAAAATTATCATTTTGCCCATTTAAAAGTCACAAGCCTCGAACTAAAAGATGGATTTGAGGAATAGTGATTGATACAAATTGGTTTTTTAGAAAAAGTATTAATTTTCCAATAATTTTAGCTCCTAAGTCATATGGATTTGGTTAAAAACGGTTTAATGTATGCATGAACAGATTTTGAATGATCCATGAACATTTATAGCAGTTGAATCATGATTCATAAGAAAATATAATATGCATGACAAAAATATAAAAAAATGATGAAAATAAAGTAAAATAGCAAAATTAAAAGAAATAAATGAACATGGATCTCTCCTCTAGACAAAGTGGTACTAGAGAGAGTACACATCCTCAAATAGCAAATAAACATAATAATAATAGCAAAACAGTTAAAAACAAATACATATAAAAGACGTATAAAAGGGGATCCATCCTCCAGCCTAAAAGATCCGGGAAGGGCACACTTTTCCTAATAATAGTAAATATGAAGAATAGACAATAATGAAAAGGAGAAAATAGTAACAAAAATATAAATAATAAAAATAAAATAAAGAAAATAAGAATGAAAACAAAAATAAAAAGTAGAAAAAAAATGATTTAGGAGTTGAAGTCTTGAAATGTCTTGCTAGCATATCCTATTAAATGGGAATCAAACTCTACGTCGTTCTCCTTTCTTGAGAAGGGTTTGGGTTGTTTTGAAAGGTGGGTTAGTGTTGTTTAAAACCTGAACATTTTTAATTAAGAAAAAGGTTAATCCAAGTCAATTTCTAATCAGTTTAGATTTTGAATAAAAAAAAGATTTTGTAAAGGTGATTTTAACTAGATCAGATTTTAGGGTTTATCTAAAAACCAAAATTAAAAAAAATATATTACCATTTTCAATGTTTTACCTTTGGCTTTCGCTGACATAGAATCAATGGGTAAGATGATTTGACTGGACCAGAACTGGTCTTCACTGTGATCAGGGACTGTTGAGAGTGAGAATTCCGATAGCAGTGCAGGTTTTTAGTGTTCGATATCAGTATTTCAATGGAGTATCAGAGTGTAAAAGTTATTGAAAAGGTGATTGGTAGGGTCCAACTTATAGAAAAATAGAATATGGGCAGTTAAAAAATTGGGAGCCCGCACAAGGCCTTTGGGTTAGTTTTGGTATGGTTCAAATTTGGTCGGTTCAATTCAAATCGGTTTGGTTTGTCCCAATTTTGGTATTTCCAAAATTTATGGCCCATTTTTAGTTTAATTTGAGCTCAGTTTGAGTCTATAGGTTCGTTTTGACGGGTTGGATGTGATGGTGAAAATTATAGGGTTTACAACTTCCCCCCTCATCTGCATTAGCTTTGAGTAGAAGGTGGTTATGATGATGGTGAACCTACAAGTTCCATGTTAGATTCAAGGCTTGTAAGGATGCCATATCAGTTTATTGGCTTGTAATAATGCTATGTCAGCTTGTGGCCAAACCATACCGGATTTTGGGCTTGTTGCCATATCATAATAAGGGCTTATGCCATGTCAGCTTCTGGGCTTATTGTTATGTCAGATTCTAAGCTTCAACAAGTAGTTGTAATACCTTTGCATTGCGGGTAAAAAACTTCTCCAAGAGGTTCCCCTAGATATGTGTTGGATGATGCAAGTATTTAGAGGAAGATACATGAGATACAAGTTGTGTATGGTTTACTGTGGGTCTTTGTTTTAAAAACTTTGATGTTTTGTATGAAATTTTAACTTTTCTTGAAATTTTATTGCATTTTTCTCATGATTTTTTTTAGAAACAAAGTGTTTTGTAAGTTTCCCCTACAAATAGAGTCATACTTCAACTAAGTGATGCATGGGTGATGCAAAAACCTAAATAAGGTTGAAAGAATCAACCTCTGGTAATACAGGGACTGTTGCTTCAGATTGTGAAGACTGATTTGATACTTTTGAGTGCTTGGGACTTAGTGGAACAAGTGTCTATGCTCACTTGTTCCTGATTTTGATGGAATTGGTTATTTTAAAGCTTGAGGTTGGGAAGGCTTTGTCAATATTTTTCTTTAGCTTAGTGAAAAGGCTAAGGTGATATGATGAACCTGTCTACCATGTCTATGAGATTCAAGGGTTAAGAAAAATGATGTTTGTTTAGGAAATTTGGTAGAAGGCGTATGCTTTTGCTCAAACGGTTGAAAAGATTGTTAAAGTGGTTTGGCTAATACCTCAGATAGGTTTAGTTGAGTTGGTTTTAGGTCAAGACATTGCTTAGCTTTGACAACAATTGTTGTTCCATCGGGGATCCATGATTGACCTTGCATTAGCTAACTCCACCTGGGGAATAGTCATCGGCGGACTCCTTTGGGAGGCATAGTTGTATCTGATTCTCACTGAGGGGATGTCTCAAAAAGCCATTTAGGATGAGATTGGCTTCCTTAAGGAACTATTATGACTAAAACATGTTTGAAGGATCCACCAGGGAGTGATATGTCATTTTTTTTATTTGGGAGGTCCACTAGGGATGCCATTTTGAAAGAGGATAAGTGATTCAAAATAATGTGTTTGATTTTCAATGTTCCCTTTTGTGTTCCAAAAGGTGAATAAGAGTTCAATAAAACACAATTTTTTTATTAAGCTCTTATTTTTTTCCTAAACCGCTCTTTCGAGTTTTCAATCTAGCGTGTTGTATTAATTGTTGCATAGACCGCCTTTTTAGATTTTCAGTCTAGGAGATTGTACCCTAATTTTTTCCTAAGCCGTCTAATTAGGTTTTTAGCTTAGCAGGTTTCATTCTTTTTTCAATTTTCTCTTTGTTATTCATTTATTTTCAGATGCTTGTCAAAGAGCCCGAATGAGATGGAATGTGAAAGACATTGAGTTTTATTATATTCTTTGAGGGTTGCCTATGTATCTCCTTACAATGAGTTTGAAAATTTGAATATAACTTATGATTTTAGAGAATCAGGTCTATGTAGTTCTTGTTACATAAATGATGATGATGAAAATGCAATGCTCAAATAGAGTATCACTTGAGTTAATCCAAATTTGGTTAGATGATTGAACTCATTGTCGTCATTGTCCATCAAGAAAACACCTTCGCCAGTCATGATCATCTTAATGATTGATGGACTGCTTGAGGTAGGTCTGGATTTTCCTTTGGGATCCAGTGTGGGTTGTCTGATTTTTGTGGACTGGGTCACCTTTATAGGTTTATGTCTCTGACCCTTTTGTTAATGTGCCTTGCAAGCTTAAGTTTCTAGTTCTAAGCTTCATAAAGGGCTTCCATATGCTTCTCATTGATTTGGTTACGTTAATTAAAGTAGGTCTATTTCCACTTAATTTTATTTATTTGACTTTCTCAAAGTACTCTTATAGATTGAGCTTCCAATGGGTAGGATTGGTTCCATCTCGTATTTTAAAGAGTAGGATGTTGCCTTGTTGGCCGATTTGAATGAAGTTATTTACCTAAGGAGGGAATTTGGCAAGTGGAGATGCCAACTTTTATGATTGTTGATCTTTGTTTTTTTTGGAGAATGGTTGAGAGCCTTATTAGCAACTCATTTGGTTTATGGTGTTCAAGGAGAAGACTTATGATGTTAAAAGTGGCCACCACTTTTTAGAGGTAGGACAATTGTTTGTGATGGATTTAAAAGGAACACCATACTTTGCAAATTATGTCTTGATGAATTTGAAGGAAAAATTATAAGTCACATCGCAAGTAAAAAATGCATCAAATTGAGAAGATTCAATTTTTGGTTTTTAAAACTTTTGAAAAACTTATTCTATGTTAAAATTCTTTTAACATAGATAGTTTAGCTATTTAACAAACTCTTTGATAAATGTCTAAACCTATATTTTGACCCATAACTTTAACTAAGGATACAATGGCCAATTAGTATGCAAAAGGATTAGAAGCATCAAATAGCTAAACTACCTCCTCTGTTAAACTCCTCAAGTATGAAGCCTCTAGCTCGAATCACATTGAATCTTTCCAAAGGCTTGATCTCATTTCCTCTTTAAGAAACTCGAACTGTCTCTCTTTATTTGCCCAAAAACTTTATTCTTGCTCCTTTACTTAAGAACTTGAGATGAGGGATTGGTTATGGACTTTAAACTCTCCACACACCCCTTCCTCAAAGCTATAGAAGAAGAGTTTGTAGTTGAAGAACTATTCTTCAAAAATAAACTCAAATCACTCCACTTGTGTGGTGTTTAGGAACTTTCTCTCTCTAACCCTTGAGAGCTTCTTTCTCTAACTCTTAGGAAATGTTCAAAAGGTTGAAGACAAAGAATAGTTCCCAAACTCTTTTATGTGGAGAGTTAGGCAAAAAGATGAAAACTTCTCTAACTAATGCCATACCTATAAAACACTTTTTCCCTAAATTTTGGAAGGTATGCTTAACTTGTCTAGTTGACTATTTGACTAGTCAATTAGTCATCTAGATTAAGTTATTAGTTAGTAGAAATCACCCTTAAACCTTGATTAACAACATCTAATATGGATTAAGCTCACATCTCATGTTAAGCTTAATTAATTTGTTATTTGTCCAAAACCATTTGAAATAGTCATGCCCATTTGGATCTCATACTAACTACGACATAATTGAATTAATCCCTTTATGGATTAAACTTTAAGACATGCTAGGATTTTAGTAAATTTAATTACAAGTTTAATTGAATCATCATTAATATATAATTAAACACTTTAATTAATTATTAATATGATTTATTTCAAAGCCATGAGAATTGCTTTATGGTGTGTGACTTACTAGGTTCATGTTCTAATTAGAAAGGGGAAAAAGAAAACTCTTTTCTTTCTTCTAATTGTGTAATTCCCATTACACACTTAGTCCCATAAAGTCATGAGTGATGCCTAGCATAATATATCACGACCACCTAATTAGAAATGAATGTCAACGATCATATCCTTAACATTGCATGAACCTCTTGATCATAATTACCGTGCACTCGAATCCCTTCATTGTGGATTCTCGATCATAGCTAAGGTCATGGAATAGTCAAATCCTATATGCCTGATCATATGACTTATGTCCGGTTCTAACTCTTTATAAATCGATTCTTACTAGAAACTCTTTCTAGTGAATCTTAACTACCCCGACCAAGGATTTGAGTATCAAGAGCAACCAGAAGTCATAGGATTTCTTCATTGTTTATCTAAGTTAATGAATCTTTTCTTGGAGATCACTTATCTCAATATATCATTAATTATGGCCACAACATGCCATATACCAATACTTGGATAGCATCGATATGTACGTAGTAACAAACCATAACCACCAATATATTATATAATATGTCACATAAAGTCTAAAGATTATATGCACAATTATCATCTAGATGACAAGATATTGACTAGTAGATAAAACCCATGTATCTATCATCTGGTGTCATTATTCTAGTTACTCATCACATGAGTATGTCCATATGTTGTCATGAAATCACATGTCTCTAGCATGAGACTCACTATCTCCATACCAACAAGTATCTCATACCTGTTATGGATGACAACATAAGTGACAGTCTTCCAGATTAATGATATTTCTATAAATAATCCTATAACATGAACTTACTTTGAATTCTATGGCAAAGAGAATTTGTCACTCATATTCCCAAACTCTTTGAGAATAGATTCTCTTACATAAGACTTAAGGAACATATATACATTAATCATTAAAATGAATGGAATCATTAAAATAAACATATATATTAAATGCTATTAAGGGATTAAGATTACAAATATATATACAATGTACATGTTCTAAGGTATACAACCCTAACAATCTCTCACTTGCATTAGAGATAATCTAAATCCAATCACTACCGTACCTAAGACCCATCCTTTTGAGATGAAAATCTAATTGTTGTTGACTTATAGCCTTAGTAAAGGAATCTATTGTATTTTCAACTGACACTTTTTTCTGCATGGCTACATTGCCTCTCCTAATGATCTCTTTGATAATATGATAGTACCTTTCAATGTGATTGGATTTATGGTGAGACATGCGTTCCTTTTCCTAAGCAATGGCTCCATTTTTGTCACAGTATACTAAATGGAAGGAACCACATCTATTTCTATTATGAACTTTTGAATCCAAATAACTTCCTTTGCAGCATCTGATGTAGCAATGTACTCAACTTTTGTAGTGGAGTCTACAGTGGTTGATTTCTTGAAACTCTTCTAGCAACCTGCTCCTCTATTATAGGTGATGATAAATCTTGAGATAGACTTTCTATCATCCACATATGACTGGAAGTCAGAATCTGTAAAACCATCTATCCTTAAGTCACCTCCCCCATAATTCAAAACTAAATCCTTAGTCCTTCTCAAGTACTTTAGGATAGCTTTGACTACAGCTGTTAGTGTGATATGATCCTGGATTGGATTGAAACCTGCTAGTCACACTAACAGCATATGTGATATCTGACCTAGTACACAACATGACATATATTAAGCTTCCAATTACAGAAGCATATGGAACTTTTTCCTTATTTTCCTTTTCATAAGGTGTCTGGGGAGACATATTCTTAGAAAGGTAGATACCATGCCGTACCGGTAACAATCCCTTTTTAGAATCCAACATGTTGAATTTCTTCAACACCCTTTCTAAGTACTGACTTTGGGAAGGCCGTAACATTCTCTTCAATCTATCTATATAGATGTGGATACCAAGAACATGAGTGGATTCTCCTAAGTCCTTCATGGAGAAGTTAGAGGATAACCATAATTCACACTTGTGAGCATTCAAATGTCATTTCAAATTCATAGTATGTCATCCATATAAAGTAAAAGAAATGTAAGTGCGCTCCCAATAACCTTCTTGTACACATAAGGTTCATCTTTATTTTTGATGAAATTAAATGATTTGAATGCCTTATTAGAAAGATAATTCTAACTCCTTGAAGCTTGCTTAATACCATAAATTGATCTCTTAAGCTTGTACATATTGGAACTATCCTCAGATTCAAAACCTATGGATTATTCCATGAAAATGTTTTCCTTAATATTTTTGTTTAGGAAAGTGATTTTGACATCCATATTCCAAGCCTCATAATTGTAGTGTGCTTCTATGGCTGATAAAATCATAATGGATTTAAGCATGGTTACTGAAGAAAAAGTTTTGTCACAGTCCACCCCTTCTCTCTGGTGAAACCCTTTCACTACAAGCCTTGACTTAAACATTTCCAAACTTCCATCTGCATAAATCTTTCATTTGAAAACCCATTTGTTCCTTATAGGTACAAGACCCTTAGGTGGATTCACAAGTTCCTAGACTTGGTTAACATACATGGAATCCATTTCGGCTTTCATAGCCTCTAGCCATTTAAATGAATCTATATCGCACATAGCTTCCACATAAGTAGTAGGATCAATAGCTTGATCAAGTTTCTCATGAATGAACAACTCTTATACATTCTCATGAAGAATTTTGTATCTCTCCGGAGGACGAGATACTCTACAAGATATCTGAGGTGTTTGTGTGAATACACTATCAATTGGATTATGCTAATGGGATTTATCAATTTCCATTTGATCATTTTGTTAGATTTCTTTGGATAAAACCTCATCCAAGATTATCTCCCTTCCTGTGCCACCTTTTTGAAGAAACTCTTTCTCAAGAAATATGAAATCCCAGCTAACAACGATTGTTTACTTGGTAGGAGGATAAAAATAGTATCCTAAACTAACTTTAAGATATCCAACAAATTTTCCTTTAATAGACCTCTCTTCCAACTTATGTGTTCTCAGCCATTTAATGTGTGCTGGATACCCCTAAATCTTAATGTGTTAATATTTGGCTTTCTACCATGCCATATTTCATATGGTGTGGTGGGAATAGATTTGGAAAGAACTTTATTAAGGATGTAAAAAGTTGTCTCGAGTGCAAATCCCCATAAGAAGATAGGGAGGTTAGTATAGTTCATCATGGATTGTACCATATCCAATTAAATATGATTTCTCCTTTCAGAAACACCATCCAATTGTGGCATATTGGGAGTCATAAACTATGATATTATGCCATGGTCCATTAAGAAGTTATCAAACTCTGTACTTAAGTACTCACCTCCTCAATCTGATAAAAGAATCTTGATAATTTTTTCAATTTGTTTCTCAACTTCTTGCATGAATTCTTTGTACTTTTCAAATGATTTATGTTTATGTTTTATCAAATACACATACCCTAACCTCAAAAGGTCATCAATGAAAGTGATGAAATATAAATATCGTCCTCTAACCATTTGAGAAAATGGTCCACATACATCACTACGTATGATTTCTAAAATTTCTTTCGCTCTTACCCTTTGTCCTATAAAGGTTGACCTAGTCATCTTTCCATGGATCTAAGACTCACAAGTAAGATCCCTATTTTCTCTAACTTTAGAATCCTCTCCTCTAATATATGTTCCATGTCCAAGATGCCAAATTAATTTTGTATTGGAGTTGGACTCAATCATGACATTAATATAAGATGTGCTCAGATAAGTTTTGTTATTGCCATTATCTAAATAATAAAGACCATCTAATACATAACACATGCCAATAATTCAATTTTAAAAATATATTTCACAAACAGTTTTCTTAAATAAAATTTCATAACAATAATTAGTTAAATAATTAACAGAAATAATGTTCATGAAAGCATTAGGTACATATAAGATGTCTTTCAATAATAAAACATGGTATCTAAGATTAGTAGAAGTAGTCCCAATATATTTGGCTGCAACATTTACCCCATTTCCTAACTTCAAGACCACCTCTTCCTTATCCAAGTTTCTCTTACTTGTCATTAACTGCATAGAATAACAAATGTGAGAACTGTTAGCAGTGTATGCTCTAGAGCTTACACTCAACATGTGAATATGAACGAAAACCTAACTTACTTAGTATAAATGTTCTTTAAATTGATACATTCCTAGTATCGAACGTATATATGTCCCTTAAGTATTCTGTAGGGAATATATTCTCAAAGAGTTTGAGAATATAATTGACAAATTGCCATTTTAACAGATAATTTAAAGGTTATTCATGGTCATAGGATTATTTATAGGGATGCCATTAATTAGGAATACCATTACCTCTATTGTCATCCATGATAAGTATGAGATACTTATTGGTATGGAGGTAGTGAGTCTCATGCTATAGATATGTGATGCCGTGACAACACGTGAGCACTTGTGAGATGAGTAAGCTGAACAGTGACATTAGATGATGGATACATAGGTCATTACCTACCAGTCAATATCACATCATCTAGATCATGATTGTGCATATAATCCTTAGACTTGAGGTGAAAAGTTATCTGACATATTGGGGCCTATGGTTTGTTATTGCTTACATACCGATGTTAATCATCTATTGGTATATGGCATATGGTGGCCATAATTAATGGTATGTTGAGATAAGTGTTTAACCAAGACAACATTCATTAACTTGGGTAACCAAGGAAGGAATCCTATGACTTATAGTTGTTCTTGATATGCAAATCCCAGGCTAGGGTGGATAAGGTTCACTAGAAAGAGTCACTAGTATGAACCGATTTATCGAAAACTCACACTGGATAGAAGTCATATGATATAGCACATAGGGTTTAACTTCTTCCATAACCCTAGATGAGATCGAGAATTCGTAATGAAGGGATTCAAGTGCATGGTAATTATGATCGAGAGGTCCATGCTTATGTCAAGGATATGATCACCAACATTCATTTCTAATTAGGTAGTCACGATATGTTATACTAGGGGTCACTCACGACTTATGGGACTAAGTGTGGAATTAGGTTAATTCTCTTAGTGGGATGAAAAAAAGAGTTTTCTTCATCCCATTGCCAATTAAAACATGAACCTAGTAAGTACCATACCAAATAGTGATTCCCATTAGCTTGTATGCATGATATTAAGGATTAATTAAATAGTTTAATTAATTGTTCATGATGATAGAATTAAACATGTAATTAAATTTATAGGATCTTAGCATATCTGGATGTTTAATTCATAGAGAGGAAATTTCAATTAAGTCTTAGTTTGTGTGGGATACAAGTGGGTATGACTAATTGAAATGGTTTTGGACAAATGACAAAAAATAATTAAGATTGACATGAAAATGTTTTTTGCTTAATCCACATGAGATGTGGTTAATTAAATCTTAAATATGATTCATACTAATTATTTACTTAATCTAGTTGATTAATTGATTAGTCAATTAGTCAATTATCAACTAGATTAAGTAACCATAATTTTCCAACATAGTTACTTAATTTAAGGTAAAGTGGTTGGTTGAAAGTATGGGTATAAATAGC
>CAOJBK011570987.1:0-10173 GCA_948294925.1 Codiaeum variegatum
ACTAAACCTATTAACTCAAATAAACACCAATTTCAAACTATAATTCCAATCAATCCCAAAATCAAACTAATCCAATTTCAAATATAACAATTAAATCTCAAGAATCAAATATGAAATTTTAGGATTCAGAAATTACCATCATAAAAGTAAGTGAAAATAAACTCAAAATGAAATCAGTAAATTAAAAGGAAGCATTAGGGGTAGCTCTGCCACCATCACCTCCATGCTTCATTGTCGCTAGAGGTGGCCGTTGGAGCTTTAAATCAATTTTCAGGCATTGCTACTCATCGTCCATCACTGCCATCTGTTTCTTTGGAACTGCTAGTGTCGGGCCTTTAATCCGCTAGTGGCTGGTTTAACAAGACCCAAATCCTTTCCCCTATTTTACTAATTCATTCAGATTATAAAAAGTGAAGCAGAGACTAAAAATTGCTACTAAAAAAATAACGAATTTCACCAAGAAGTACTTCTTCAGATCAATTACATGAAGAGATCTTTCCACATCTTATAAATTACATTACTGAGCTCCTATAAAAATGGAAGTTGACATATAAATAAGATGGTTATGGAGAAACATGTGCTTCGGCCATAATTTACATCGACAAAAGCCCAACCTCGAATGGTTTAGGGAGGAGAAGAAAAATTTACCTCAGTTACCCTTATCATTCACCGGAGATGGAAATGAAGCGGTGGTGTGGCAGAGTCGGAGGTCAGGCCGTTGTGATTCGCTATTGTTGTTGCTTAGGATTTTGAAGCTTCAATGGTGGTCCGATGAGCTTCAGGGGCTGAGACGAGTTCGATTGAGCTCATTGTAGGTGACGACGGCGATGATGCTGGAGGAAGAAGGCGGTGGCTGAATACGAACGGATCTTGGATGGCTGCGTTGGAGGAGTCGACTGCAATGAGAGGTTTGTGTGTTTGGTTGAGAAGAGTTAGTTTTTCAAGTTTGTAGGTTAAGGAAATGGCAGAGATGGCTGGGGCTGATGACTTGAGGTGGAGGTTGTATGGGTGAAGGAGAGGGGAAGATGTTGGTTCTGGTAAAAAATAGAAAAAATTGAATTTAAAATATTACTGACCCGTTACTGACCCCTAAATTGAGTCAGTAACCATATATTTAAAATTACTGACCCGTTATTGACCCATAACAACATATTTGACGTGCGATTTTTCGAAAAAAAATTAATTCCCCCCCATGTATTACCAACCCAATTACCGACCAAAAAAATACGTCGCTAATTACTGATGCAATTAATTGGTCAGTATAATTTGGAAAAAAATTAAATTAATTAATTACTGGCCTAAAACTTAGATCAATAAATTATTGACCCATGGGTTGGGTTAGTATAATCTGGTAAAAAAATTAAATTAATTAATTACTGACCAATTACTGATCCAAAAAATGGGTATGTAAATTACTAAGCCATTTTTTGGGTCAGTAATTGGTCAGTATAATCTGGCGGGATTTCAAATATTTATTTCCCTCCAATTTTGTGACCAATTACTGACCCAAAAAATGGGTTAGTAATTTACTGACCCATTTTTTAGGTCAGTAATTGGTCAGTAATTAATTAATTTAATTTTTTCCCTAAATTGGGTCAGTAATTGGTCAGTAAATATAATTTTGGAGTCTGTAATTACTGATCCAAAAAATTGGATCAGTAATTGAGGTCAATAAATCTGAAATTTCTTATAGTGATGTTGCCTAGAAGATTCTGAGGGAAAGCTCCTACCTCACACCTATAATGCATATAACTTAAAGATATATGATCCTTAGTCTAAGTTAATGATTATTTTCCTTATGTAAGTCATTATTATACTAAATATTGTAATTTTTGAAGTCCAAGTAAATTATAAAGGTGCTAAGGGGGTGCCAACCAATTTAGAATTTTCAGGAGCACCTACGGATCCTGGAATCATGAAGAAAACTAAGTTTTTCATGAATTTCCTTGAAAACTAAGTTTTTCATGAATTTCCTTGAATTTTATATAGAACTATAAGTAAAAATGATCCAAAGATCATCCCTCAAACATAAGAGGAGCATAATCCAAAGATCGTCCCTCAAACTTTAAAAATAAGCGATCCAAAGACCATTCACCCCTAGGAGGAGAGAATGATCCTTAAGTTGTCTTACTATCAAACATTAATGTTTTGGGACATTGTACTCGATAGAAGCAGGATATGACCTAAAGATTTTCCTTCCCTCAAAAAGTTAATGCCCAAACCAATATAAAACTTTTGTTGCAAGTTTGCTTACTCTCATTTTATTAGAGCAATATACCTTAGAGATAAAATGTAAAGTTATTGGAATAACAATGGCAATAAAATATATAATTTATTTAATTGATTTATTTATTTATTATATATATTATTAGTATATTGTATGAGAATCTATTCTTAAAAAGTTTGAGAATATGAGTGACAGGTTCTCTTAACCATTATACTATAAAAGAGTTTTTAGGCATAAGATTATCAATATGACATCTTTAATTTGGAAGACTGTCACCGTTATTATCATCCATTATAAGTTTGGGATACTTATGATAAAGGAGTTAGTGAGTCTCATACTACAGACATATGATGTGGTGATAACATGTGGACACACATGCCATGAATAAGTTGAATAATGATATTAGATAATGAATACATGAGTTTTACCATAGTCAATATTCAATCATTTTAGGTCATGATTATGCACATAATCCTTTGACTTGAGGTGACATATTATCTAACATATTGGTGGCTATAGTTTGTTATTACTTTTATACCACTACTAGCCATGTAGAGGTATATGGCATGTGGTGGATATAGTTAATGTAATGTTAAGATAAATGTTCTTCAAGATAGAATTCATTAACTTGGGTAGAGAAGGCAATAATCTTATGACTTCTAGTTATTTTTAATGTATAAATCCTTGGCCAAGGTAAGATTCACTAGAAAGAGTTTCTAATATGAATCTTATTTATCATTTATTAGAACTTAGAAAGGGTCAGATGATGGAACTATATAGGATTTGACTTATCCATAACCCTAGCTAAGATTAGGAATTTGTAATTAATGGGCTCTAGTTCATGGTAATTATAATCGATATGTCCATACAATGTTTATTGATTTGGGCATCAACATTCATTCCTATTTAGATAGTCACAATATGTTATGCTAGATGTCACTCATGACTTACAAGACTATATATAAAATGGGGATTCCATATATAGATAAAGAGAAAAGAGTTTTCTCCATCTCCATGCTATTTAGAACATGAACCTAGTGAGTCACACACCATAAAGTGTCGGGCCAGCAAGGGTAAGGATATTATATTAGCAATTAATTGAAGTGTTCAATTAATTACTAATGATAATTGATTTGAACTTGTAATTAAATTTACAAATATCCTAGCATATCTTAAAGTTCGTTTCATGAGGAATACATTTCAACTTAGTCATATTTGTATGAGATACAAACTTGAAGGACTAAATAGAAATCCCTCTTGGACTAAATTAAAATTGTATTTAATCATGTGATGATTATAGAGGTAAAAATTTTCCACTAAGGTAAAGATTTCAATATTAGGGCAAGAAGTGTTCTTGCTTGATCCTTTGATTAGAGCATGAGATTAGGGTAAGGGCTTGGAAGTAGCATGCCCTAATACATGCACTTAGTCAAAAGTTCTTGTCCTAATAAGTAATTAGCTCTAAACAACTAGCTCTCCAATTTCTATTCTTATTGATATGTGGTTAAGAAAGTGGGAGTAGATGACAAGTCTCATCTTAATGGATGTTCTCTATGAATCCAAGAGATATATAAAGGCTAAATGTTATATTTGTATCTCTTGATGTTAGTTATTCTACATAGAGAATTTTTACATGCAAAAGTTATATTTGTGAGAAATTCTCGTAGTATCAACCTTAAAAGGAAAGAACAAGAAACGAGAGACGTGTTCTTTATAATCTTCTTCTACTCCTTAACTTTGTGAATCACTAAGAATAAAAGTAGTTAATCAAGTCCAAGACTGAAGCTCTTCCTACTCTTAAAGAAAAGGAATAACTTGAACCAAAGATCAAAAGGGAAACCTACAGAGAAAGGTGTCAAGTTCATCACCAAACCAAAGAAAGTCCTTACTTTCTCAAGCTTGGTACAATATAGCAAGAGGCTTTATAATAAGGGAGTTAATGAAAGAGGGAGAAATGTATCTTGATACTTCTTACCACCTATTTGTTCTTGCATAGTTTTGTTACAAAACTGGTGATCAAACCAGAAAGGGTTATGGACCTATCAATTAGAGGTTATGCTCATAATCTTCCACCACATAGCTTAATAATTCTTTGATATTTTTATTTATTTTGCAAAATTTAGAGACACACCCTCCCCCTCCCCCACTCTTCTGGTGTGTCTAAAGACAAATAAATTCTAATTAATTTTAAAACATATTAGTCTGGCATCAGTATACCATTCAAGGTCAAGAGGACCTTTGTTTGGATTTAAAAGGTTCCAATCAACCTTGAAAATTCTCAAGATTAATTTTAGGGCCACTGATATGGAATTTTCGAGGATAAATTTGATATGGTTTTGAGAAAATATGGTATGATACCAAAAATTTGTTCGGAGCAAAAAAAGTGCTTGTTTGGCTTGTAAGGGTCCCAATCAGTCTTACAATAGTTTGAGATAATTTTTTAGAACACTATGATGGTTTATTTGAGCATAAACCTAGTTTAGTTAGGGAAAATGAGGTTTGATGCAATAATTTTATTGGTTACTAGAAGATCTCAAATTGAATTGTAACTATTTCAAAAGGTTTTAAATATTTTATAATAATTTTTTAAGCCCATCGGTCTGCTATAAGAAAAGGCAGTTCAATAAGAAAATTCAGTTTATGGTTCGAAGAGTGCCATTTTGTTTTATAAATATTTAAACTTTTTTCTTGTGGATTTTGGGATAATTTTGGGGACTTTGTACAGCCAAAATGGTGGGAAATCCAATTCTTTTTTTTAAAGGTGGTACGGGGAAAACTTCGGATCGAGGTTGGAATGTCCTAATTTAGATTGTCAATTTTGTGTATGATTTTAGAAGACATTAGATAATCTTTGGGGATTTTTTAGGTGTGTTAAAGTGGGGATTCTCATGGACAATTCTCTATTCACGGTGTCCATCGATAAGGGCATTGAGAATTGTAAAAGAATGTTCAAACTTTTAACTATAGGGATAAAAATCCCGACTTCTACATTGTAGTATTTGAGACCTGGAATTATGAGTTGGAGGGTGGTAACTAGAAAAGAATATAAATAAGTTAGCTAGAAAAAAATCTAAATAAGTTAACTTAACTTAGATCAACTTTGAGAAAACTATATCAATGATATTTTTCCATATATTTCACGACAAGTTAGTCATCATAAGCAAGTAGTAAAGCAAAATTTAATTTCAGTTGAAAAATAATTCTCTTTACATTGAGTTGCTAGATGAGAAAATGGTATATGTGAGGCTTTAAGGAAAATATTAAAATTTGGCGATAAAATACTAAATACTTCCATAATATAATCTAAAACTACTAAAGGAATGACTATTAGTGTGACCAAGAATGGGGAGATTAGTATTGATAAAACTACAGTTAAGGAGTTTACTAGATATTTTTATACAGTAGTTGGGGAATATAGGAGATAGAAAATAACAAGTAAAAGAGGAAATATGTAGATTAGGCCTTGATGGTTACAAGAGTGTCTTTCTAAAAAATAAAACATGGGACATTGTTTTACAAGAAATAATGCAACCAATTAAATATTTTCTTTAATAAAGGATTTAATTAATGAGGCTCTTAATGGTACCCTACTGATTTTGATCCCTAAAAATTTTCACCTTACTAGTCTTATAGAGTATAGACTCAATGTGTATTACAATATTCTATACAAATGCGTTACAAAGATTTTACCTAAAAGGTTATAAAAATTCTTCTTAGTATAATCAAGAAGCACAATCCGCTTTAAAACTTAGTAGGAAGATTATTAATCATGCCTTAATTACTCATAAATTGATATGGATTACAATGAGGTTAGGGGCAAGGGAGATTGTTCTATGAAGTTAAATATAATGGTAATGAATTATGTGAAGTCCCATGATTATACAACAATTATCAATAGTAATCAAGAGGCTCAATTTAAGAGAGCAAAAGGAATGAAGCAAGAAGACCCTATATTATTTATCTTAGTACTAGAATAACTTTATAAAACGTGCCATGAGTTATTGTGAAGATGGTATTAATTATCACTTTAGATGCAAAATCTTAAATGTGAATCATATTTATTTATAGATGATGTTTACCTTTTTGTAAAGGGAACTTGACATTTGTGTTTAAAATTAATAAGGTGTTAGAACATTATAAAGATGTTTTTGATTTCTAAATTAACTTTCCTAAAGAGTTGTTTATTTTAATGCAATGTAAGTATTATAAAATGAAACAAAAATGAGAGAAGAAGGAGAAGAGTGGAAAATTGATTTCATTCATTACTCATTTAGTCTATACAGTATAGCTTTATATACAAGCTTTAACTACTAACTAACATAGTGTGAGATGGCAATATTTACATTGTAATGCAAATATAAACAATAAACTAAACTCTAACTATCAAAGGAACTAATCTTGTAAAGCATTGATCATCCTTTCTCCTGTGCACCTCCTTTCACTAGCTTTGCAATCTGTTGTGTATCCAGCATCTTCTCATTGCCTCCATAGCACTCCCCCTCAAGATGATAATGAATGTTACACATGTTCATCTTACTTATAAGATGCTCAAATCTTCCTAGATGTAGTGCCCTCGTAATAGCATCTGCTATTTGATCTTGGATTCTTTCATATGAGATTTGTATCTCACCAGATTTTAGTTTTTCCCTAATTAAGCTATACATGCTTGGTTCTCTAATGGAAAAATGGGTTCTTAGATATATGAACGGCTAAGATATTATCACAAAACATTAAGGAAAGTTGTTTGTAAGGCACTTTGAAATCCTTGAGTAAATTTTATAGCCAAACCAGTTCTGTGGTTGTTATTGCCATGCCCATGTACTTAGTTTTTACTGAACTTCTAGCTATTGTGCTTTATTGTCTAAATCTCCAACTAGCCAAAGACTCTCCTAGGAAGATACAAAAACCAGTTAGTGATTTTCTAGCTTCTTAATAAGAAGCCCAGTCATTGTCTGTAAAGGCCTTCAAAACTAAGAGAGACTTAGCTTATAAAAAGATTCCCTTACTTGGATCCTTTATAAGATACTTGAGAAACCTCATACCTACCTTAAAATGCTCATTAGTTAGCTTGTCCATGAACTTTGACAAAATCTATACTACATACGCAATGTCTGGCCTGGTCAAAGTTAAATACATTAATTTTCCTACCAATTACCTATATTTTTATGGTTCAGTCATTAGATCATCATTTGATTGCACCAAATGATGATTAACCTCTATAGGGATATATGAACCCTTACTTCTAAATAATCAAAATTCATCTAACAGTTTTAATACATACTTTCTTTGAGAGATTGCAATACCACTTTTTGACATTTAAATCTCCAAAACAAGGATAAACTTCAAATCCCCTAAGTTTATCAATTTGAAATAAGACATAAGAAGATTTTTAACCTCTTAAACCAACTCTAGTACATTGCTTTTTATAGCAATGTCATCTACATTTACCAACAAAGCTATAAATCCTCCATCACCTGTTTGCTTATAAACATAGAGTAGTTTACCTTACTTTGGAAAAAACCATGTCTAAGCAGGCTTTCAGTTAACTTGAGATTCAACTGCTTGGAAGCCTGTTTCAAACCATATAATGATTTTTAGTTTGCAAATCAAATGCTTTAAAGTACCAGATTCTTTATGACTAGACTCCCCCTGATGCTAATATCCCTTTGGAACGTCTATGTACACTTCTTCCTTAAGGTCACCATTTAATAATGCACACTTAATATCTAACTTCCCTAAGAGTAGTAGCTAAATCTAGAAACATCCTCATTGTGGTATGTCTAACCATTAGGGTAAAAGTTTATTTATGGTCAAAACTATGTCTTTGAGTGTAACCCTTAGCTACCAATCTAGCTTTATGCTTATCTAAAGTTCCATATGAATGGTATTTAGGTTTAAAACTTACATCCAATCGGTGTCTTGCCAAGAGGTAACGGCATAATAAACCATGTTTCAGTAGTTTCTAATGTAGTATTTTCAACTTATATTTCTTCAATCCAATGAGAGTCATGCATTACTTAATCATATGTGGTAGGGTTAGCAGTAGAAGAAATATGGAAAATGAAAATTTTATAGGTTGGTGATAGTTTGGTATGAGGAATGGTGTCTTGTAATAGGTACTGGACTGCTAAAGCATGTTTAGGTAAGGTAGTGTGGTATGCATGCAAATAAAAGGGAACTTTAGAAACTCTCAAAATCTTTATGAGATTAGGCACAGTGAGAAGAGGAGAATTAAACTCTGTAGGCATATAAAATGGTAATCGAAAACCAAGTTCAGGAGGATAGTATGGATTAGGAAAAGAAGCATCTAAAGGTGATAGTTATGGTGATGCAGGTGGTACGTCTTGTTCAGAAGGGAGAGAAGATGAATGTGTAAAAGAAGAAGAAGAAGAAATGGAGTTAGAATTATGAAAGATAGGTTTATCATGCAAAGAAACATTAGAAGAAGTGAAAGAAGGAAACACCAAGTCATTTGTCGATTGTGATGAAAAGATAGAAGAAAATTAAGGAATGATTGCTTCATAAAACTTAACATTTCTAGAAATAAAAGTAGTTCTAATGTCAAGATCAAAAAGTTTGTAACCGTTGATGCCGATAGGATAGCCAAAGAAACTGTACTTCATGGATCTAGGTTCAAATTTGGTTCAATATGGCTTAAGGTTAACAATATAAAAAAGACATGTTAGGAGTGTATGCCCGAGAGATTACATGCATCATGTGAATGTAGATAAAACCTAGCTGGCTTTAGTATATATGTTCTTTAAATGAAACTATTCCTTATATCAAACATATAAATTTCCATTAAGTATTTTATAAAGGAATCTATTCAAAAAGAGTTTGAGAATATGGTGACAGATTACCCTTTATCAGATACTTTAAAGGATGTTCATGGTCAGAGCATTATTGATAGGGACGTCATTAATCCGAAAGACCATCACCTCTACTATCATCTATGATAAGTATGAGATACTTATTGGTATAGAGGTAGTGTCTCCTAATGTGATGTCGTGACAACATGTGAGGATACTCATTAGATGAGTAAGTTGAATATGATGTTAGATGATGTATACATGGGTTATTACCAGCTAGTCAATATCTAATCATTTAGATCATGATTGTGCATATAATCCTTAGACTTGAGGTGACATGTTATCTATCATATTGGTGGCTATGGTTTACATACCGATGCTAGTCAAGTATTGGTATATGGCATGTGATGTCCATAATCAGTGATATGTTAGGATAAGTGTCCAACCAAGAAATGATTAATTAACTTGGGAAAGTAATGAAGCAATCTTATGAATTCTAGTTGTTCTTGATATGCAAATCTCTGGTCATACTGGATAAGGTTCACTAGAAAGAGTTTTTAGTAGGAATTGGGTTTATCGAGAACTCAAACCGGATAGAGGTCATATGATCTGGCATATTGGATTTGACTATCCCATAACTCTAGCTAAGATCGGGAATTCGTAATAAAGGGATTCGGGTGTATGGTAATTATGATCGAGAGGTCCATGCTATGTCAAGGATATGATCACCGACATTCATTTCTAATTAGGTAGTCGTGATATGCAATGCTAGGCGTCACTCATGACTTATGGGATTAAGTGTGATAAAAGGTTTGCACACTTGGTGAGAAGAAAAGAGTTTCCTTTATCCCATCATTAATTAGAAGATGAACCTAGTAAGTCATACACCATATAGCAATTTATGTTAGCTTGAATAAATCATATTAATGATTAATTAAAGAGTTTAATTAATTATTAATGATTATCGAATTAAACTTGTAATTAAATTTACAAAGACCCTAGCATGTTTTGAAGTTTAATTCATAAGAGGATTAATTTTAATTATGTCATAGTTTGTATGAGATATAAATGGGCATGACTAATTGAAATGGTTTTGGACAAATAAACAAAATATTTAAGCTTAAGCATGAGATGTTC
>CAOJBK011571000.1:0-12222 GCA_948294925.1 Codiaeum variegatum
TAAAGTTTACTCTTTTTTTTAAAAAAATTGTTCTTTAGAGTTATTTGCTCCTTTTTTCAGTTTCTTTTCTTTTCTATTTAATAATATGAAGTTAACCTCCAACTTTATATAAAAAATACTATTATTTATACAGATATTCAGTTACATAATTACATTAGATTTATTCCATTTTAAAATTATTTTTTATTTTATCTATTTAAATTTCATAATTTTTACATGTTAATAAATTATGAAATGTATACGTTTTATATTATATTATTTTATTTTTTTAGCAATCGTACTAGCTCGAACTATCATTTCCGGTTCAAAATCGATTCATGTTCAACAATATATTAAACCTTAACCAACCACCATCCTTTATGATTTCAGGCAACCAAAATCGTTGACCTGATTCCAGTTTACGGTTTAATTTGACTTTTGGTCAACTTAGTATTGTACCTGACGAATTTAAAATCATTCTCACCATTGCTATGTCGTATGTGATCTGTTTTGTAGTAATGTATGTACTTTTTATTTAATTATATTATTTAGATTCTTAATTTAACAAATTATATTTTTTAAAGAAATTTAATTAATATCAAATTATATATGTGTGGATTTTAAATAAATATATATATGCATACTTTTATATAAATAAATATGTATGCATATTATATAAGCAGGGGTTCTCACATTATAAGTGAGTGTGGGTAAAGAAGCTAGCTTAAGATAGACATAGAAATAACATTATCATTAGTAGCAAGAGTGATAGTTATGGTAGCTTGGGAACTAAATAGTATTTTAGAAAAAGGCAGAAATGGGAACAAATGGAAACTAAAATTAGGATATGTACATGGCACATATTATCCTTTACATGAAAGCTTATGGAACTATTTGATATTATGAAGAGGAGGGAAGTGAACATAACTTGTATGTAAGAGACTAAATGGGTAAGAGAGAAAAGTATGAATATTGAAAAAGGGTATAATTTGTGGTACATAGGGAGAGAGAGGAATAAAAATAGAATGGGTATTATTATAAATAGTTCTTTAAGATATATAGTAGTATTTGTAAGAAGAGTGAGGGATAGAATTATTGTAGTTAATATAGTTTTAGAAGGTAAGGTGTTTAACATGGTTAATGCTTATACACAACAAGTTGGTCTTGATAGTGAGTGAAATTAGATGTTTCATGGATGACATCATGCAAAACATACATAATGAAGAATACTTAAATGGTCATGTGGGAAGATATCAAAGCGACTATGAAAAGGCTTGGAGTTTTTAGTTTTGGAAGTAAGAATTGGGGATGATGGTATGGAGAAGGAGTATTCTTAATTTTACAATAACCTATAGGTTACTTTTGACTAATACATGCTTTATAAAAAGGGAATCTCATTGGTTACCTTTAAAAGCGGATATAATAAGAGTCAAACTAATTTCCTGCTTGTAAAAAAGTCAAACATAATCTTTTATAAGGATTGTAAGCTGAGTCGAGCTCGAGTATCGGCCTACTCGAGCTCGAGCTCAGTCTTAATTATCTAGCTTGAGCCGAGTTTTGACTAGCTCAAACTCGAGCTCGAGTAAAATTATCTAACTTGAGCTTAATGAGCATTAAAATAATTGAGTCAAAATGAGCTAAAATTGTATCAAGCTCGACTCGATTGCTTAAATTTTTCAAAAGAACTCGAACTTGACTCTTTAAAGTACTAAATATTAGTAATGTATAAATGACAAAATTATAAATATGAAGAAGTTTGATTAGGCTCGCGAGCCTATCGAGCCCAGTAACAAAGAGTTAGAGCTTGAGCTTAACCCAATTTAAGTTAAGTCAATTTCAAGCAATTTTTGAGTCGATCCCGAGTAGCTCACGAGTATGATCGACCCACTTACACTTCTAATCTTAGACGAAGCTTTAAAAATCCAATATAGGTTGTTGGTGTTAGATTTCAAGATCGTGTGGCGAACTATAAGGTCATCTTATAATAACGCTCAAAGGATTAAATTGTTGGAACTAAAAAGGGAGAAATGTGAGAAATTCAGAAATAATTTATGCAACATGCAACCTTGGGACCTATATTTGAAAGCTAATGATATGTGAATAGCTATGAGTGAGAAAATTTAAGAGGCTTGCAAGAATGTTATAGGGGAGGCTAAATGACATGCTCCATTGACAAAGGAGGGGTGGGGGCGGAACAAAATAATCTAAAAGGCAATAAAGAGTAAAAGAAAATGGTACAAGAAATTGCCAAAATGCAGAAGTGGGGGCACATATGAGTAATATAAGATAGAAAAAAAGAGAAAATGAGGCAAGTCAAAGCACAATTTTATGAAAAATTATACGAAAAGTTAGAGATAAAAGAATGGTAAGAGGAGGTCTACAAGTTGGCTAAGATGAAAGAGAGTATATCAAAATACCTAAACCAAGTTAAGCGTATCAAAGATAAAGAGAACAAAAAAAAGGAGGAGAAGCTATTTTGAGGGCCTTTCAATAAAAGCCAAAATAGAAGCCATATTAGTGTGGAACCATAACGATTGAGAATAATGTGAATTATATTAGGAGAATTAGATTCTTTGTAGTTAAAGAAGAGCAAAGAAAAATACAATCAGATAAAGTATATGGTCTAAATGAAATCCCTATTGAAATATGAAAATACCTAAAAAATATGAGGGTGACTTGCTTTAGTCAATTGTTCAATAAAATTTTGGTATTCAACAAGTGTCAAGTAAATGGAGAATAAATATTATAGTTCCAATATTCAAGAACAAAGGAGATACTAAAAGTTGTTCCTTACGCCCTTCTTCATCTTCTATCATAATTCGACTGAAAATCCAATTATTCTTTCAATTTCTTGTATATTCTTGGTTTGTTTGTCTTGTAATGGGTTTTTATCATTTGTATTTGCCTTAATGACATGGGGTTGTTTTTAATTCTTGCCCCATTCAATTGCCTTTTTTTTTTTATGATGGGCTATCAAATTTGGTTGTCCCCAGTGTAAGGCCTTCAATCGTATTACACAATGTATATCACAAATTTATAAGTGTGAACTGGACTTTATTAAAATTATCTCTACCTAATTGCCACTTGAGGAGGACTATTGAGAATATATCCCACATTATAAAATTATAAACATACTAAGGGGTTAATGTAAAAATAGGTTCTTTAACATTAATAATTAGCTTCTAAGATTGGCTCTCCCAAATCTATATTGAAAACTTAACACAATGTGATTTTTCAATGAAAAAAAAAAGCCTTATAATCATCTCTCGTGTCATTATTGCATAAACCTAAAATGATGGAATCAATCATAACATTAACTCCCAGCCATTTAAGAACCACAATTTGATTGCGCACGTCAATCCAAACATTGTCTTAAAAGGTTGTATAGCTTGTTAAGTCATATGAAAGGATGTTCAAATTCAAAATTTCAGAAACCATCATTTCAAATTGAATCGCTTATTGGAATATAATTCTCTCGTTACGAGTCGCTCCTTCGAACTAAATTTTTATTTCTTTTATATTTTGATGATACTAAAATCTAGTTTAATTTAAGTAATTTTAAAGTATGTTGAGCTTTGAAAATGCATATATAGTTTAACTTTATTATTATCAATTTTCAAGTTCAAGTAAAATATGACTATATAGCGGTGTGAAAGTTTTCCACTCAGGGCTACATAGCCATGTAGAATAAGAAGCATAAATGGTACACTGTCGAGTCAAGAAACATTAGGATCAAGGAAATTTCCTCAAGCCTACACAATCGTGTGGATCCAAAGAGCATCCAGCTACACCGCCATGTAGATCAAGCCACACAACCATGTAGAATTATGAAGAAATTGTTATTCTTCCATGTAGACTTGACAAAAACTTGAAATTTGAATTTTCTGCACAATACGGTCGCGTTAATAAAAGTTACACAACCGTGTAGAAGTACACTGTAATAAAAAATATATATATATATATTCATTAGAGGTGACTTCACTTGAAAATTCTCTAAAATAATGATATGTTTTGGAAACCATATGAAAGGGAAATCACTTCTAAAGTTTAAAGAATCTTGAAACAACACTCCTAATTTTTTTTTAAAGATTAAAAAGCGTAAAGCTTGCATTTTAAATTTATACTCTGTATTCAAGAACATTAAGTTGTAACTTTTATTCTTCTTATAATTGAACCCATTAGCTAAAGCATTTAACTCAAATATTTCTCTAGCCTTTGTAACACTTGTAAAAAGTGTTGCAAGGCTTGAAATCATCGAAACACTTGTTTTGTGATTGTATTTGAGAGAAATCCCGTCAAATTATTTTATTGGGGCGAAATTCCAGTGTATTTGAACCGTAGCTTCGTTTGGTGATTAGTGTAACTTTAAATCCGTGAAATTCGAGAAAAGTTGACATAAAAAGAGAGATTTGCTCCGAATCACCATAAAAATTAGCAGCACTTTCTTAACCTTATAAGTACTTATTTGGTTATTTGCCCTGAAACCAATTTAATACAAGAAAAATTTTGAAGATAAAACATTATTGTGGAGTCATAGAAAGCGTGGGCCAGTTATCAAATCACTGATCAGCTTCACTTTAACCCTTTAGTATTATTACTATTACTAATATTATAATGGCGGTGAGATAGTTATGAAAATAATATAGGATGGAATACAAAAAAATAATACACCATATATTCTTTAAGAAAAAATTGAGTCTACCATTGAAGCTTTGATAGTGATGTGAGACAAAGATCATTGCACCATTTCATATTAATGGTCCACCACTAAAAAATTGACACAAATGGAAACTAAAAGAGTGGTTGGAAGTGTGTACACTTGGCTTTGGCTAATGGCTACGTCATCACCACTATAACTGATAATTAATTTTATGTTATTTAAAGTTAATTAAAAATTGATGATACCATAATTTTTCAAAGATTAGTTTGATTTTGAATTAAAATTGGACAAAAAAAAAATACAATATTCTTAAAATAAAATGTTTAGACCCCAAAATTCAGTGTTTAATAAAAGTTCTAGCTACTTAAGAATTCCAAAATATATAATTTTTAATAAAATAGAGAACTTTATCTATTTTAATTTAATTAAAATTTAAGTGGGAGTCTCGTCTATGGAGGCAAGAAATGGGGAAGCTATAAAGGTTGGGCATGAATCAATCGTTAGGAAGGTGAAGTCATCATTTCCGATCGATCTCCCTCTTGAGGCCGTTGAGTCGTGAGACAAAAAGCTATGTGAATGTACGCATCAGCCTTTATTCACCAATTTTTTACAGCTTTTATTCCATTCTGCAAGTTGAATGTCGTTCGTATGCACGACTTCACATAGAGAAAACATGATTTGATTTGTCCAATCATTCCATCCCTCAGAGCGAATTTAATATCATTGGACTAACCCGCCATGACAAAGCTAGCCATAAGTCAAGTAAGGTTAACAACCCTATTCATGTGCATTTGATTTCGAAAGATTGGATTCAATAGCAGCTCCTCTCTTATAGCAATAGCACATTCGAGAACACCGTAAGCTCCTCATCGGAGCACTAAGTCCTTATACTGCTTTACTTTGTTAATTAGATAGACATCTTTCCCCTACTTTTGATGGTTATTTTGGATTCTATGCTTGGGTGGTATCTAGAAAAGGCATCCTAGACTATAGGTACTTCCTCTTTTGTATATACCCATTATCATAGAAAAAGATGAAGTCTTTCACGATAAAAAACTTGGAATATCTATTAGTTCACTCCTCCCGGACCAAACGATCACACGTAATGACCATGCTATAACCAAAATAGGTGTAAACAAAAGTTGTGCTTTGCTCAGGTGACAATTAATGGATTTCGGTTCTGAAAAGGACATCAGCTCTGAAAGAGCCAACCCGACTGCTGTGTAAACTCCCGTGGTAATCGAGAGAGAAAAAAAAAACTAAGAACGAGCCTATTAGTGGAAGGCTAGCTTAAGGCGTCTTTAGCCTTATCACCAAAGGAACTCTCTTTATCGCAAAGCTTGTTGAGCAAAAGACTTCGGAATCGACCGACTTTTCTTGCTTTTTTGTGTTATAAAGTGTTAAAGCCTACTACAAAGGGGATGACAAGGTTAATAGGAATGTCGTGGAAGAATTCAAATGAAGGGGGCCTTCACGAACCATCTCACCCATGATCTTGACAGCCAAGTCACAGTGATCATTGAATTGTAGGAATTTACATTGTTTTCTTCGAAGCTCCCATTTTATAAAGTAGGGAAAAACTAAGGCATTGAAATCCCCTTTTTCATCGGGTCAGGCTAAAAAGGCCTCGTTCTTCCTTCCTTCCTGGAAAAAGGAATGTATTATCTTATTCTCCTATTTCGGATGCCTCAACTACTTTGTATGATTCATATGAAGCAATTAGATCCTCTGCTTCTATAGGGGATTTAGATGTGGTTTCTTAGGCTGCTTCATACTTTACTCGATTCGTTAGTTGTTCTGATGCACAGAACTACCAAGGAAGAAAAGGGGATTCCGATTAAGCGGGGGAAGGAAACTGCCATCGAAATGATTCATTGATTATGTATCCCCGGCTAAACCTAGGATTTCACTCGAGAGGAATAAGAATAACTCAAGGCCAATCTCTTCTTCTTCTACGTTTAATGAAAAGGGGCTGACCCTCTCACTCAAGGGAGTAGAGACAGGAAACATAACACAAGAAGAAAGAGAACCGTCAAGACATCTTATTTCTTCTTTCTCGCCTATTGCTTCACTTGATATCGACTGAGATAAGAAAAAGCTAAAGGTCAGGGTGGCTTTCTGAGTTAGGTCTGGAACTAACAACTTCCTTTTGTATGCAATTCTCAGATCTTGATGTTCTGGTAGGTGGGGGTTGAAAGCAAGTCAATTTGTGAGGAATTGGCATCTACTTGGTATACATCGCCATTTCCCAATCTGTCTTGTTAAAAGCATACATTTGGACTATTTTTTGGGAGATGGCTTTTATTAAAGATAGTCACATACCCTTTCTAGTTTAAAAAAAGTTCATTATTGGTAAGTTACATGTTTATTTCTTTTAAAAGCATATTTATCAACAGTTTTTTTTAATCAAAAGCTGAAGTCAAATTTCATATTATTAAAAGAAAATTAAAAAGAAGAACATATAGAAAAAAACAAATTTCTCTAAAGGGGTAAAGAAAATGAAAAATAATCAATAATAATCTAAAGATTAAATCTCACGTTAGACTTTTTGATCAACATTGGTTGAGTATAAGTTGTATTAATATCTTTATGATTCTTCTTATTTAGAACAATACTCAAAACTTAGTCTTCAATGTCATCATAGTCATATAATAAATCATTTAACATCCCTACACTATGATGAGTATAACCCTTTCCTATGCTATGTTGAGAATCATCTGCATCCGACACTTCTGCAAACAAATTCGCTCAAGAGGTACTTTGTTTATTTTGGCTAAAATGGGTGTTTTCTCTCCCACCATCCTTCTCAGCCTCCTCATCACTTAAAGGTTTCTCACCATTAACATTTGAAGGCGAATGACTAGTGTCATGATCTATTTCCTTATAAATATGTTCATTACTAGTCACTCAGTCTAAAATAGATATAGCAGCCTGAGTAACTCCTCGATTTTTCATCATAGGCTCATTATTAGTCTCGCTATCACTAATGAAAGGATTGTTATTAGCATCCTCTTTATGACTAGTAAAAACAATCTGAATATGATCATCATGAATTCTAGTGGTTGCCTGTTAATTACGAGCTGCAAGATCTATAGTTAACTGATTCATCATCTGCCCAATCGGAACAATAGTAGGGTCACGATGTTTCTCATGCCACACCTTTTGTTGCCTAGACCTTCCTCTTGGGATAGATTTTTCTCTACTTCGGGTCTCCTTCCTTTCAACATATAATTGAGTTTTTTGTTTTTCTTACAATTATAAGACAAGTGCCCAATAGATGAACAAATTTTACAGTACGGAGATTTTCATATTCAATGTCGATCCAAAATTGTTTCCTCTCCCTCTCAACTAGCATTGTTTCAAGGATCTTACTAGTCATATCAATATCAATCAATAACCTCGCATAATGGACATAGTCACTATGTAATGTTGCTTTATCAATTCTCATTAAAAATCAATCCCTTTAGTAATATCTGGTGATTTATGAGCATCTCAATACTCCTAAAGCAAATAATATAAATGAATCCACACTTGAGCATTGGTCGATTTTTTGCGTTGAAAGATCAAAATTAACAATCCATTTTTATAAGGGAAACAAACCGGCTTTTAAAGCAAAACACCTATGCTCAACATTGCCAACTGAACTTCCTTCTATGGCAACAAAATTTGATCGAATCTTTTTCTCAATGAAATTAAGCGCAAATGAACATGTAAGTTCCAAATTTTATTCAATGTCTCTTTTGAATCTAAAAATTATCATAGTTTGTCACCCTTATTCAAAATCAATCGTCCAATCAAAGACGACTCATACATTTTCACCCTTACAGACACTAAGCCTCCGATATCCAAAACAATAGCAATTGATAAAATTGGTTGAGTTAAATTAACTTGATTATTCACGATCTGAGCATAAATTTTTATAGGAGCAAATTGTGTAGCTGCAGATGTGAATGAAGGAGGCTTGAACAAGTCTGCAATTCCAATATAGCAGTCTAACGGGTCTTGATTGGTGGCGGGCGGTCGGCCATGGCCACAAGTGATGGTTAAAAAGATCGCCAATCTCTCGAGAAAAAGTAACTCTAGGAGAGAGCTTTTTTTTTTTTTTTATTTAAAAAAAATGTATAAGATTAATTTTGAAGTAATAGTGATTTTGTGGGAAAGGCTTTTTGTTAGCTGTTTGTACATTAATTTTTCTTAAAAAGTTTATGATAAGTTTTAGTTATTTATTTGGCATAAAATAAATCTCCATTAGTGTTAGTCTAGATCTTTATTCAGGATTTTTTTTTCTTTTCAAAATTTAGCAACATATATAATGAAAATGAAGTACATATACAAAGGAATCTATTGGTCTAATATACATTTATCTAACGAAGACAGCAAAGTGATATCAAAACACATCTATCTACATTTTTTTTATACAAAAAAGTTAATGTTCATCTACAGTTGAAAATCCTATTTTGATCGGAGAAAAAAAATGGAACTCTTTCTGGATGCCTGCTCAAATTATCAGAGGACAAGGAGGATGGGTCAACTACAAGATTGTTATATTCTGCTTACTAAATTAACAAACAAGAAAAAAACATAGTTCCACGAAGTATTTCATGTCAGCATAAACTTAATTAGCATATTCTTTCATCATGAGAGTAACACCAACTTAGAATCTCATCCCACTTCACATGTTACAAAGAAAGCAATCAATATACAAAATACTATCAACTGTCTGTTTTATGTACAATGCAATATAATTTTACAAACAAAACACTACAAATTAAAATCCTAAGAAAAGGGTCAATATTTAAATATTTAAGGAAAAAAAAAAATAGAATAGGATAACAAAGGATACAAACACCTTTTTTTTTTCCCTTCTATTATTGAGAGCATAAGATAATTACAATCTAATCATCTCCACGACGATCTTCATTGATCTCATCAAGAATCACAACAAGAGCCACAACGAAGGCATAGTCAACATTGGGATACACAGTCACACCAAAATTGTCTGTGTCCAACAAAATGGTTGAAAGGGTGTGTTTCCTATGCATCTGCAAATCATTATCCATCACTTTATTAAGTGTCCAAGCATTTTAGCATTTCTTTTCTTAAAACATTTGAATTAATTTTTATTAACATGTATTTTGGTTGTCAAAATTTAACATGTTTAAAAATAATTTATTTTACTTGGTGAATTTCTTCTACATTTTACTTCGTCATCATGGTGTACGATTGAAAATCAAGTGTTGAATATTATAATAATGTAACTTCAAAATTGTTTCATTTTGAAAAGAGGATTAAAAAGGGGTAAGAGGTAAATTACTTGAGCAATGATGGTGTTGGAATGGCCAAGATAAATGGTGCAGGACCTCTCAAACCAGCTCCCTTTGATTTTGAAATCAGGAACATTTTCAGATGTATTAGCAGCCAAGAATACATCTAATTCAGTCTTAAATTGCATTAGCGATGATTTCTTCACACTGAATATTAGATCTCTGGAATTAGTGCTGTCTCCTCTAAAAACTTGCCATCTCCTATGTGCAGTCAATATCTGAAAAAGGGAATCAATTATACTTAATATAAATATAACTTAAGGTTCTTAGAAAAACTGAGTCATTTCCATATCACTAACTCAAAACATAATCCGTTAGCTATCACTAATGGTCTGTAGAAGTTCATCGATATTTTTAATTATCAAACCAGAATGCAATAGGGCTGCCTTGAAGTTTCATACAAGGGTCTCAAATATCAAGACTGCCAGGCCACAGTGGGCAGGTTCAATATTAGTGAGAGTCTTTTAATGAGCAGCAGCAGTAGAATTTAGAGAAGATATACCGTCAGAAGATGTGAACAACATTGGCAGTCCTTTGTGTGGGTACAAATCTTGGAAAGGAAGGGTATGCTAACGGTGAAAGGGGCCTATAGGTGGTTAATGAAACATGGAATGGAACAAGAAACAACAAGAGACAGTTAATGATGAAAGAAGGCAAATGCAAATTGAGAGGTGGTTGCCACCTAAAGAAGGAAAAACAAAGGTGAATTTTGATATTTGCTTCAAACATGGAACATGTCAAGCAGCTGCTGCAGTTTTATTTTGAAATAAAAAAGGGAAGAGTGTAGATGGGGTTGTCAAAAAATTCACTTCAACAATCGCAGAAACCCAGGCTTACATTTTAGTCATGGAAGTTGCAGCAGAAAAAGGTTATTACGAAGTCATTTTGGAATCAGATTGCAAGCAATTAGTTGAAGAGTTTCATGCTCCTTCAGAAACAACATATTGGAAAAGTAGACCTTTGTTAATTAAAGCTAAATAAATTGCTGTGTCTTTTGTTAATTTTGAGTTAGTCTGGATTAGTAGAGCAAAGAATAGAACTTTTGATTGGCTAGCAAAATATTGTTGTTCGGATCCTCCAAAACAGAGACTTTATTGTTATCAGATATTATAATGGAATGAAAGTTTAATCTTTTCAGGCAAGAAAAAAGCGTATTAGGTACACTGACTATTAAGGTAGCAGATTGAAATGAGACGAACACATCAAATTACTCATGACTATAGCACTAATTATATGAACAGTGGATTATTATCATACATATTGACTTTTCACAAATCAGATAAATGCACTAATAATTCAAGATTTTTGCAAGCAAGCCACACCAGTTATCCTGTACATGTATAATCTTAATTTTTTGTTCAAATAATGAAATATCTTTCAAAATATTAATTTAATTCTATCAACAAAAACCCAAAAGCTCAATGGACAGATATGTATCAATCGGAAAAATAAGGGAAAAAATATGGCAAAAAAATCAAAATTAAAATAGGAAGAAATAGAGAAAGGACCTTTTGTTGGAAAGTGGCGATGATGTTACCGGCGGTATCAAGCAAGTAACGGCGGTCACGGATGCTTAAGAGTTTACTCTTCACTTTAAAAATAAGAGCACCGTTAACATCAGTCACTCCAAGATTAGTTTCTCCTAGATGCAAAAGCTTGGTCGCCACTTTGAGGTCCACCGGGTACGGCGCCAAGAACTGTGGTCCGATCACCACCACCGGAGAAACCAATGGTTGGTTCGAAGTCATTGCTGGTACGGGATTACTCGGTTGCCAAGCCATGGTAATAACGAAGATCAGATTAACTAAGAAACAGAAATGTATTGATTAGGGGAGTATAATTTTTCTTATTTTGTGTTGATAATTCTTATCGTGCTGGATTGAATTGGATCAGTTTGAAATTGATTATTTATATGTATGATTTTCTTTGAAAAGATTTGATGATCTGCCGGCTTGATTTGCAATATAACGCGGCGTTATTTCCTCTGACGAGTACGGAACGCGTGGAGGTCCATCTCTAACTTATTCTCTATTTTACAGTGTACTTTTTTCTATTTTAGAGTATCTACAATAAAATGTAGTAAATTCATTTATAACATATTATTCTATTTTTATCTCTAAAAAGAATATTCTCTGCATATTCTCTTTACACATAATTATATATAATTTTATATTTAACTCCATATAATTTTAATATTTACAAAATATATCCAATTTAATTTATTGTTGAATAATTTTAAATATGAAAACTTTATTAATA